>JAOTQJ010000099.1:17792806-17809076 GCA_025642045.1 Solanum sejunctum | reverse complement strand
ATGGAATGATATAGAGACCAAAAATTATAATATCCATCAAGAATCTATGGAATTTATCATGAAAATTAACATACTCATAAAGTGTACGAAAAACTTAGTCTCAATTTATATTTGAAGGTTTCATGGGTGAAAACTAGTTTCAATCTCTAAAAATGCTAGCAAAATAATTACTTTTGGGTGACTTTACATACCTTGGAATGACGTCTTGGAAGATTGGAAGAATAATATTAAATGCCCTAATGTTCTTGAATTCTACGCTTGAAGTTATGGGAAGGGTTTCTTGCTTTTAACGTATGAATATGAAGAAGAAATACATTTTTAAACATTAATCAACTTAAAATTAACTTAGTTTAGGATATGGGCTGTGAAAAAAGTTGGATTTACCCTTTCGCATAAAAAAAACAAAACTGGTCAAATTCCTACACTAGTGCGCGACGCGCACTAGTGCTTTTTAGCATTTTTTCGCGAATTTTCGTGTTTCATCAAATTTCGGAGAAAAATCAAAGTGTGGTTTTGCGTTCACTTTGCGTCGCGGAAGGGTGCGGAAACCCCACTGTTTTAAGCTTGCTTGGACAAAAATAATTCGCATTTTTTTGAGTTAAAGTCGAGTCGAGATCATTTATAGACTCAATTTTTTGCACTGATCGTAAATTTAATCTCGAATTTATAAATGGAGAAAGGAAAAATCTGTTACGTGCAAGGTCAATTCTAAGGATATTTTCATCATTTCATAAAGTATTACAACAAGATACTTTGTGCATCGACTATTTTTTTATTGGGAAAAATTGACAAGATGGTCTTTTATTGCCAAAGATTGACTATTTTTTGGCCTTGGAGTATGATGGAATAAAGCAAAATGACTCTTTAAACTATCTGCGCTTTTTTCATTTGTGAAGTAGCGGTTAGTCAATGCAACTTTCGACGCTCCTCATGGGTCATCTGAAAACAGCCGCTTTATATTTTTAAACATAGGGGGTTAGATTGCGTACATCCGACCTCCCCTCATTCCGCAATGAGCGAGAACCTTTTGAGACACTGAGTATGTTGTTGTTGTTGTTGTTGTTGTTAAAGTATGGTGTGGAAAAGAACAGCGTGAATGCGTGATTGACTCCTTAAATCTAAATGTCACAATTATTGACCATAACCAAAAAAAGAAAAAAGGAAAAGGAAAAGAGGAACTGTCCATATTAGTCAAATGAAAAATATTAAAATAAGAGGTAGAGTCTGCTGCTTTTACCAACATTTTTAACCTACACTTCAATTTAACAATATAATATAAATTTTTTATGAGTAATTTTCGTATATAGCCATTTAAGAGAAAATTGCATGAACATATATTTTTAGATTTAAGTTTATTTTTATATGTTAATCTTTAAAAATATTTACACTTTTATTAAATTTTTTGTCACTTCTTTAGCATTTATTTTTATTTTTAATTTTTTTTGGCATGGTTTGATAAATAATGGTTGATATTTCTGGGTAAAAATAAAGGTTGACACATATAGGTAAAATTGGGTCTAAAAATGTATACTTTTGTAATTTTCTCTCATTCAAAATATCTTAAATATATTTCATAGCTATAGTTTGAGTAATTACATTTTATAACTATACTAATAACAACACTTGTATAATTTGCATAACATTTATAAATGTTTGTTATTATACAAATTTACAGTTTTTGTATAACATTTGTATATTTCACTAGAACAATTTGTGTACAACGTTCCTATAAATCGCTATACAATTCACAGTGTTTGTATATTTTATTATACAATTTTATTAGCGCACAATTTCTATATAATTGCGCACAACATTTGTATAAATATGATCGCACTAATCATATAAAATTCAAATTGTAATTAAAACTAAATATTTACCACGAACCATAATTAATTCAAAATATAACTATATTAGTTAATTAATTAATATATATTTATTTATCCACATTATTTTTCCTTTTTGTTATCATAGAATCAAGACAATTTATTTTAATGGGAAGAAGGGGACCTTATCATAAATTAAATGGATTTATTTATTCATGTGAGCAGAATGCTTTTATGTTGATAAAATTATTGTCGGACGATAATAATGATGTGATACTTTAGATAGCAAATTGGACAGTAATTAATTTTTGCTTTGGCAATTTATGAGCTTTTGTACAAAGAATCAATATATATTCACTTATGTGAACTGGGAATAAAAGTATGTTTAAGACTTGCAATAGCGTTCGATCTATTGAAAAAAATTATCAAACGATATATTTTATGTTAATTGTGTTTGTTTTTTTAATTTTCAATCGTATCTTTTATTTATTTTCATCTATGAAATTCACATCCCCTTACCCCACACTTCATACTTTCATTCACTTTACGTTTATTTGTCTAGATTTAATTAAATTATTTAAAAAATATTTTTAATTACTTATCAATCTTAAGAAAATAAATGAAAAATTTGAATATTTTCATTTATATCGAATATTTTCTTAATTCAAAATAATCAATACCAGGGTTTGGATAAGTTTTTTTTTGTCTATGGGCCAATACTTAATTATCTTTATTCGTAGCTTGGAAATACATACACAAATAAAAAATATGTGTGCTTGATGGTTATAAATATTCAAATAACATATAATTAATCTTCAAATTAGTTCATAAATATTAATGAGTCATGTCAAATTTAATTTAAATAAAAGATTTTTAAATATATGTGAATAAAAGCTCCCATGAAAAATACAATAAAGTGAAACACTTACATAGATGTTCTTAGAAAGTAGGACTACATGATTATGTAAAAAATTGACCAAAAAGGCAAATAGGTTGTGCATTCATGATTTGTAGGCAATTATTAGTATTAACTTTGAATTAAAAGAACATATTATTATGATCAAACTATGATTTATCCATTTGAACAATAGACAATGATGGACTACAATTTAATTAAGGAATCAATGTGTCATTAGCACTTTTTTGCCCCTATTTTGTGTTGGTTTTAAATTTTTTATATTTTTAAGATAATTTTTTTTTTTTTGGAATATAAATTTATATTTTTGCATAAAAATATTTTATACGTTATGCCCCATGCTCTTAAGAATTTATATCTCGATATGCATAAGTTCAATTCTTAAGAGTAAAAATTTTAACACTATTTTATTTAAAAGGCAAATCGTGCAATTAAATACTATTAATCAATTACTCTTTAATGAGTAACCTTTTGCTAAACATCGTTATTTTCCAATTTATTAGTTAGAAATACATTACTTGACGATTTAGAGTCCGACAGCATCTTAAACAAAGTTGGTAAACATCCATGATTTGGATTAATTAAGATAGTGTTTTGACGTGTTTAATTAACTTGTTTGTTGTTTTCTTTTTTCCCATTTAAGGTCAAATTTCTTTTTCTACTTAAAGCAACATTTTTCCCAATTTTTGAGAAAGGAATATTTCTTTCTATCGTGTAGTTTCTTACTTTTTAATGACTCCATGCAGCGATGGAGTTAGTATTTTTATTTAACAAGTTCAAAATATGAAGAATTAAACATATAAAAAAGTCGATTGAGATTCAACATCTATTATATATATATATATAACAAAATATTTTTTACCATCTATAAACAATATACATTTTTATCAAAAAAGATTCGGGTGAACTCCCTAGGCTCTTACTAGCTCAGTCCTTGTTTTAATGTATATTTCTCCATGTCGCTTAAGTTGGTCTGTATATTGCTATTTTACTACATACTTTTGAGTGGAAGATTCAGTGAAAATAAATTTTCTATTTTTATAATAATAAAATTTACATATATTTTATTTTTTTATAAATTTACTTATAAGATTATACTAGATATATTATCGTAAAATATATATTATTATTTTCAAAATTGTTAATAGAGTATGGAAAAAAAATATTGGAGTATAAAAGTAGGGTTTCAATAATTTCCTCCTTTATTCATGGACCATTTCCATTTTTTTAATTTGAAGACAGACAAAAATCGTAAAAACTCCAGAAAAATCGGCTTGATTGGTGTTATTAATTAAAATGGACGGAATTTCACATATTTTATATTACTTTCTCTAATTCTTTGACTACCAATAGTACAACATTTTCCTAAGTAGTATTATTTTTCAATAAACCATACTAATTAGGTTGACCTAATTATAATTATAAATAATATAATTTCAATTTTTTTTGCTCTTAATAAATTGATTTATAGTTACATAATATCTAAAAACTATGTTATATTTCAAAAGTATTTGTATTTTTTCTAAATATTATGTCAAGTAAAATAGTGTTGGATATAATAATTCAGAGGAAGTAATTGTTATTATTTGATTAATAATCGATATTTCCAAAAGTTTTTCGCGGCGAGTTCATTATTTTTTATTATTTTAGAAGTACTTTTCTGTAGAGTGTTTTTTTTAATTATTATTGGTGTAATAATAGTAGGGATGGACAAAAATTACCAAAAGTCGAATTATCAAATAAAATTCGTAATAATTTGATAATTGATAATTTGGTATTTAGTATGGTATTCAGTCAAATTTTAGAATTATGGTACTTGGTTTTAGGATTGGTACGAAATATTAATACTATTTGGTATTCGTTATTTCTTAAATTTAAAATATTTACTTAATGAATACATCAATATGTCTGTTACTCATTAGTACAAGTCTAAAGAAAAATTTAATAATTTATTAATTATTTATTAATATCACGGTCATAAACAAATCTTAAACAAGACATGTGAAAATTAATACTCTCTTAGTTTCATTTTATGTGGCACATAAAATGAGACAAAGGGAGTAATATTTTCTTTTAAAAAAGCACAAAAACATAGCCAACGAGATCTCGTAAGTGAGATTAAAAAAAATAAAAGGTAAACAAATTTTACTAATGAAAATAAAAAATTTATTTTTTCGAAAAATCTCATCTCAAGCCCAAAAAATAAGACAAGATGTGGATTAAAAATGAAGAAACTATAAAAAGGGTTGGTCAGTTCTCACATGGGTAATGGGATTTTGGAAATCTTAGAAGCCATTTTTGTCAGTTAATTTATGAACCTTGGAGCAAATAATATGCTAAAGATAAAAACTTTAAAGAGGAATATATACAATTACAGTACACTGTACTGGTATTTCATCTTTGGTTCTGGTGAAACTAACAACCACTAATAAGTGGAGTAGCCACATGACCAAAGAATATAAAATTACAAAAAAAAATAATTTTTATATAGTAAAGATGAAAGGCTTAAATCAAGAATGGCCCAAAGTTTGGAACTATTGGTACGACTTATTCTTTACAAAAAAATGAAAATTTACTAGAGAAGATAAGAAATCAAGATTTCAGATCTAATTAAAGCATTTTTGAAAACCAACATTCCACCTCACTGTCATCTTCATCTTCCTTATTCATTCATCTTTTTTTCTGAGATTATAATGATGTTTTTGACAGGTTTTTGATTGGTTGTGTTACATGTTAGGTGTACCCTTTCTTTCTTTTGTTCTAAATATATAAATGTCCACCATTTAGAACCCATTAGAAGACAAACCCCAGTTCAAATTTTCAATTCTTGGATTTTGGCTCCACTTGAAGTAAATTTCCTAAAGTGGATCTGATTCTTGTTTCAAATCATATTTTTCCTAGTGGGGTTCCTTATATTGGTGAGATAAAGAGATCTAAGGTGTAAAAAACCCATTTTTCCATCAATTCTTAGATTTGAAGCTCAAAGTTAGCATTTTTTTGCTGTTGAACTTCAAAGGGGTTGTTCTTTTTGTTGTTTTAGTGGTAATGGTTAAATCATCTATGAGTAGAATGCTTACAGGAAATGGTTTGTTTTATCCAATTATTGGGTTTGCATCATTTATTGCTTTTCTATATTTGTCATTTGGGGATTTGTGGGTCAATTACAGCAAAGAAATAAACCTTAGTTTTGTTGAGAGGAATGGAACTCAGTTCTTTGTTGATGGTAAAGTTTTCTACATTAATGGATGGAATTCTTATTGGTTAATGGACCATGCTGTTGATTATAGTACTCGACCACGAATTAGAACAATGCTTCAGGCTGGTGCTAAGATGGGGCTTACTGTCTGTAGAACTTGGGCTTTCAATGATGCTGGTTACAATGCTTTACAGATTTCACCAGGAAAATTTGATGAGAAAGTGTTCAGGGTAAGAACATGTTTTGTTTGGATACTTATGTCATCAACTTTATTAGTACTAAGTACCTTTTACAGCAATTATTCCATAGTGGTTAGTTAGTAATGATCTGTTGTATAAACAACGACAACAACATACTACAAGTGGGGTCTGAGTGAGGGTAAAGAGGTAGAGATGTTTCTTGGAATGGTCTGTTGTATGTGCTCTAATTATGACTGATTTTAAGTTAATTATGCAATTCATTAGTAACCAAATCTGGGATATGATTGCTTTAATCTTTACAACAAAAACTTTGTCCAATCTGGTTTCTGGTTTTCCCTTTTTTTCAGTTTGACCTTACCACTATGTCATAGAGGTAGAGATGCTGTTTCTTGGAATGATCTGTTGTATGTGCTCTAATTATGACTGATTTTAAGTTAATTATGCAATTCATTAGTAACCAAATCTGGGATATGATTGCTTTAATCTTTACAACAAAAACTTTGTCCAATCTGGTTTTCCCATTTTTCAGTTTGCTTTAAGAGTTATCCAGTTTAAATCTTTGAGCAAGTTTCTGATAACCAGCACAGACCAGTTTCCGAGACTTTCATTCACAAAACTTCAATTTTTTCAAGAAAATGCATGTCCAAACACAACTTCAGAAACTCAGATTTTTTCAAGTTTTAACTTCAAAAGCTATAGCTAAAGGGGAGCTTAATTTCATAATTGTACATCTGTCCAGTAGTTTTTCTGGTTCATAGACTCTTGTTACTTCATGGATCTACTCTTTATCATGTAACTTGTTCCAGGCTCATCTTGTAAAGTCATCGATATATTTAGTATTTTCTGCCACTTGCTTCTTTTGTTTAATATTGAAATCCGTTGCTGTAGGCGTTAGATCATGTAATAGCAGAAGCCAGAAGAAATGGAATCAGGCTGATCCTTAGTTTGGTTAACAATTTGCAAGCATATGGTGGGAAGACTCAGTATGTAAAGTGGGCGTGGGAAGAAGGTGTTGCTTTAAGCTCTTCCAACGATTCATTCTTCTATGATCCATCCATCCGTCGTTATTTCAAAAATTATGTCAAGGTATTTTTCCTTTGGAATGGTTATTCTATGGATAACCTTGTCCTCTGTCAGCGTATGTTTCCAAATGCAGAAAAATTTTATTTGTTGGATGGCAAACAAGATACATTACATCCATTCATCTGCCATTATTTCAAAAATATCTTTTATCTTTGTTCAAGAAGTTATTCAATCTACGAGTTTGCACTACTGTTATATATCCGAGACATTACTATACAGGCCTTGGAAAATTTATTTATTCCACAAATTTGAATGTTCTATTTTCTATTCCAGAAATTGTTATCGAGGCAAGTCATTTGTTCGCCTCTGTTTTAAGTAACTCATACTATGGCTTCTGTATTTTGATCTCTAACTTGAGATAGGCCTTAAAGCCTATAGCTCAGGTCTAATTTGCGGACTCACTTGCCTTTTTCTGCCTTCCACAAACTCCGAAGTGGTGAGGTATGGGGATTTGGAAGGCTGTGAGGCTCCTCAGTTGTAATCCTAGGCTAAGTGAATATCCACAAATGTTGCAGAAAGGTTTGTCTCATGAAAGAAATGAATTATGTCAGTACTCCTGAATTTTACAATATTCTTTGTTTGTCCACAAAAAGATGCATTCATTGTGAGGTTTACAACATAATTAAAAAATTAGACCATGCCACGATCCAAGCTTTCGTTAGCTCTTTTGTGTGGACTCACATACGACATCCTGGAGCTGAAATCCAAGCTACTTTCTATGCTCAAGTATTGACCCAAGTCATCATTCTATTTCATCTTTCCAGACAGTTCTAACCAGGAGGAACATATACACCGGTATAGAGTACAGGGACGATCCAACCATCTTTGCATGGGAGTTAATTAATGAACCTCGCTGCATGACCGATCCTTCTGGTGATACACTACAGGTAACTTCTAAATTTGACCTCATTTTAATAGTTATATGTTTGAACAACAGAGCAGTCAATCGATTAGTGAGACTGTTATGTAGTTCATCTAGCAGCTGGTGGTTTCCTCGATCTAATCTCTGCAGTTCAATTGGACTTTACTTGAGAACAAAATCATCCTATTATGTCATGGATTCTCTTTGAGCTTATGAGGCCTCACTTAGACGTCCATAATTAGTTACTTCTCCGTCCCCAAAAAGATCGTCACTTTTTTGTTTTGGAAATCATTTAATCAGTTGTAACACTTGCTAGAAGAATTCGTATACATTCCTAATCCCTCCTAGACATATCTACATTTGGCATGTGAATTTCCGAGGATGTGGTGTTTTCTTTCCTTTTAGTAAATTTTCAGGGAATCCTATTTGGAAGAGTAGATTCTGCTTGCTTGTACATTTACGCGGGTATGCATTAATAACATTATGCCAATTTTCAGGACTGGATAGAAGAGATGTCAACGTTCGTGAAATCAATTGACCGGAAACATCTACTAACAGTGGGTCTTGAAGGATTCTATGGTCCTAAAAGTCCCAAAAAGACAACTGCCAATCCAGAAATTTGGGCGGCTGATCTTGGATCCGATTTTGTTCGCAACTCTATACTTTCAACTGTTGATTTTGCCTCCGTCCATGTGTATCCAGACCATTGGTAAGATTTTCTTATGCTTAATTTTGTGAAGATAAATGGAAGATGAAAAAGGGTTAAGATATTCAAGGAGCTGAAAACGAATATACTCGTCAAATTTAAAGCCAAGATAACTTCAATAAAGCCTCTGTATGTGAGCCAGTTCGAATTTGAGTGATCTTGGATTTCGTTAGTTCAAATGAACTTCTGCCGCAAAAGCATTTTGAGTAGTTCTATTAAGAAACCACATAATGCCACATATCAACTCATCAAGGTTTTAGTAGCTCGTTGTAGGACTTCTGTTGGAATTTTGTCTGATCAAGCAAAATGTTTCTAGCATTTGGGTTGATTTCACTCAACTTAAGTCGTTTTCTTTATTGAACAAAAATGGAATCAAGAAGAAGGTTGTCTTTTTGAGACAATGACTCAACTATTAGTCGAGTGACCATACTTGTTCTTTTTTCCTTATCTGTCGCTTCAAAACAGATTTCATGTTTTCTGTAGGTTTCACCACAAAAATTTTGAAGAAATGTTGAAATTTGCAACCAAATGGATGCTTTCTCACATTGAAGACGGTGACAAGGAACTGAAAAAGCCCGTCTTGTTCACTGAATTTGGTCTGTCAAATGATAACGATGATTTTGAAGCAGCTCAGCGGGATAGATTCCTCAAAATGGTTCTTGATGTCGTATACAAGTCTGCAAAAAGAAACAGGTCTGGGGCAGGATCATTCTTCTGGCAGTTCCTGGTTGAAAAAATGGAACGGTTCAATGACGAATATGGAGTTGTTCCATGGGAGAGTCCATCAACATATCGATTAATTACAGAACAGTCATGCAGACTGGCCAAAGTTCATGGATTACTCTCAACACAATATGAACACGTAAACAATTTTTGTGCCTCGCAGAGGAACAAATAAACATCTCGCTTTGATGTTGGAAAGAAAGCTTACATTTTTTATCTTCTTTCTGAAATTCATTTTAAGAGGAAAGTAGGATATAGTTTTACTCCTTGTAATATTTAAGTTATAGATGTGTACAATTTTCATCAAATGAAACGTATGCACATTATTCCTCCGCTTTCTTAGGTATAGGATGGTGTCTGGGTCGAATCTCAGGGGCTGGGTTGGATCTCAAGTCTCGGAGTTGGGATCTCAAGCTCGATCTCAATCCAATTTTTGAGTCTCAAGTTGGTTTTAGGGTTGGATTTTAGGTTAGGTCAAGACCATGTTTGGATTGGTATGGGGGATGGGTCCTGGTTGGCTTAGATTGGGGATCAAGTCATGCGGGAGCACGCAAGAGAAGAGCTATAGCTAGTCCTCAGGTTCTATTAGAAGTAGGAAGTAAATGCGAAATTAAAAAGTAGAGTTCATAATATTTACATAGATTACTCGGCCAATACTTTTTCCTCTCTAAGAATACTAAAAAATAATTTAAAAAATTAGTCTTTAATATTTAAAGAAACATTTTCTAGCAAAATATTTTTCATGAAAAAATAGTTTTCTTCATATAGCATACGCAATTACTTGCCGGCCCATTAATATAATAAATCAATAGAATTCGTTCGATTATATAGCACATTATTTTTTCCTTAAATGAAATATCAATTAAGTAAAATACAAGTGCACTGATAACACGTTGAGAATATAATTTAGTGAATATAATAATTCATGTGCAAACATGATTTTGAAATAAAGAAAAATTATTTATGGTCAAATGAGCCCTTAAACCTTAATATATGGATCATTTTGAAAGTTTTAGGCAAATTTGAGTTAATATGGCCCAATTATAAGGGTAATTTGGTAATATCGTAGCATTGTTGAAACCCTAATCCCTTTTCCGCTTTTCACTATATAAACACGCTTTACCCCCTCTCCCAATGAGTATGACAGGGAGTTCGTCTCTACGAAAACAGTAATGATCCAAGCTTATTTTTTTTCCTTGTTTTTGTTATCTGCATTAGCATATGAACAATTCTACTTTTTTTTCTTCCATTTAAGAATTTTTAGATTTGGAGAGAAAAGCAGGGATTGTGTGTATCGTCTTTGTGCTATTATAAATGCACTTAGGTTGAAAGTGTTCTCTGCAAAATCAATTTATTGGGGAAGATGGGCAGTTGTGTTTCATCTCTTCACTGGAAATTTTCAACAATCATTTTCCCCACATTTTTCACATCTCTTGGATTGCATATAACATCTTCACGGGTCTTGTCTTGGTCGAAAATAATCCGCCATATTCATCCATAAACAAAATCAAAATGTTTGATATTACAAAAATTTATTTATGATTTTACAAGAAAAAAATAAATGACCTGTATGATCTCCGAAGTAACATAAATCTGGTTATGTCAAAAGCCTTTAACAAGTACTCTTAGATAAGATTAAAAAATTGAATCTGGACAAGAAAAAGATAGAAACCTAGGTGTGTGTATCCATCAGTTGATTTTGTATATCATCAGATTGATTTATTTATTTTTAATTTTTAAATATGTTAAATTAATAAAATTATTTTTATTAATTTTGCTTTATTAATTTTAATTTTTAACAGTTTGATTTTTGATTTATCAATAAGAATTTATATTAATAAAAAATAAAATAGAATATTTAATTAATTATAAATTAAAATATTAAAATAGATAATTAATTACTTAATATTATAAAAATTAATATATATATATATAAAGTATTATAGTATCTGGATGATTCAATAATTTTTTATTCTATAACTTAATAATTCAATAATAATAATTGAATAATATTTTTATTAATTTAATTTATCAATTTTTGTAAATGAAACCCAGAAAAATGGGTTTTGGCTCGGTTTTAAAGACTTTAATAGCAGATTAAATGCACATAATTGTTAATAGAATGTTAATAGTGGGCTAATATTTTCAAGGTGGTTCAATGAAAAGCATCCACCTGTTGTAGGCGATGGGATTTATGAGGATTCGGTTGGACCCTTTCATTTTTTGCTGTGAAATTTTTATAAGAGAAAAGAACAATTATGCCCTAAAATAATGTTTTAGTGAAAATAGTACTAAAATATTGCTTAATACTATCAAATATTTATATATGTATATATTTATTCTAATAATAGTATTAAAGAGTACAAGAGTAATGTTTTTATTAAATCATTGCTTCTTCATCCTTAATACCATCAAAATAATTTAATAAAATCGAGAGAGATAGCAACAATTTTTGAGAACAAGGAGCGAGTGATAGATAGAGAAGTGATAAATTATGTTTTAGGTCTAACTCACACCTCAAAAGGAGGAGGATTGCTTAACTCTTATAAGGAGTTAATTCATTTCATTAACCATCAATGTGAAACTTAGACGAGTCCTGTTCTGATAATTTAGCTCAAAGACAGGAGGATTGCCTAAACTTTATAAGGAGTTTACCCATCTCATTAACCACCAATATATGACTTTTTGTTGAATTGTCTAAGTCTTATAAAGAGTCCACCCATCTCATTAACCACCATTGTGAGACTTTTTATCTCAACAAGAGGCTAGCAATATCTACCTTGAGTTCCATAAATCACTAATATTCATATACACAATCTTCCTTTTCTTCTAATTCGCCTCTCATCTCTCTTTCCCTCTCTCCCAATTTGCACACAAATACACTTACTAACTTTAAAATGAAATGTACATACACAAATACACATTGGAATCACTCCTACTAGTTTATATCAATTTTTTGTTATATACAAATGGAAAAGTTATTGATACAGTGTATGTATATTGTATCACTCTAAAAATAAATCCACAAATATAATTTTTTCTAATGATAGTTGTGACTATTTCTTTTCCGATCCAAAAATACAATCTGCTATCAGTTTTTTCTAATATACATATGTATAATTGGTTATATCAATATGTATCACTTGGAAAGAATTAATAAGAGAAAATTCAAACAATCATGGACGAACATCTTTCATTTAACTCTTTTATCTTAGGAATTAGTTGAACACCTGAAGTTGTTTTAATTCTCTCAAGTCTCAACAAAATTGAATGCTTGAAATGACTTTATGTTACACTCTTCTATCTGGAAAAAATTGTGATATGTTTACATATTGTAGGGATCACGCGTATTTATATCTCAATTCGTATTAGTATGATATTATTCGCTTTGGGTCAAGCCCTCACGGATTTATTTTTGGACACCTCCCAAAAGGTCTCATACTAATGGGATTGAGTTGAACTTTATAATTTTTGCCCTTTCCATAAATGATGTGAGAAAAGTTTGCATACTCAATACATATATCGACCAAATATTTTTTGACACTAAAATATCAAGTTTTGTTTCATGAATTGAATCTTTTCGACAATAAATGAAGCTTTGGTGGCTTGCTTTTTGGCCATAAGATTCAATCCCCCTCATTCCCCTTCAAACCATTCATTTTTTTCTTCTTAATTGAATTAGTTATTTATTTTATTTGTTAATATGTAGACAAATATTGGGGAGGTGGGGTTATGAGTGAGGATAGGGTGATGAGGATTGAAGCTATCGAGCGTGAAAATGAGGTGTGTTGAAAAGTGAGAAGGAGATAATCAATTAAAATTATCGTATGAATTTTTTTTTTATTTCTAGCTATTAGGTAAGTTGTTGTTTTTTCTGAAAAACAACAATAAAATTCCACAACTAGAGTTTGAAGAAGATAAAATGTACACATACCCCATCATTACCTCACAGAGATAGAGTGTCTGTTTTTAAAATATCCTAGTCTCAAAAATTTTTCAGAAAAACCTTACTTTTTTTAAATATAAATATAAATATATATCTTGGCTAATCAAATATAAAAAAATAAAAATATTTTTTATCGAATTGACACTTCATCTTCACGTTTGCCATTCATTTATTTATTTTTATCTAAATCTTTTATCTTCCTTTTTGTCTATTACAAATCCCCCAAATCATTAGTCCTCCTCCTCACCTCATGATCCTTCATTTTTCTCCACATTACTTATTATTTTTGGACGAAATTCATCGATATATAACTAAAATTGATATGATTTTTAATTTAAAGACTTTAAAAATAGAAAATTATGTTAATTTTAAATGTCAAGAATATCAATTTGAAAATATTATTCTAATATAATCGCAGGCTTCGCCTTTTTTAAAAAGAATTTGTATACTCATAATTGTTCAATTTTCTTCTTACATATTTAAACTCATTATTTTGCTTATTATTTAAATCCATAACGAATTCAAACTCATTAAGTCTCTTCACACTACTTCATTCTTTGTTCAATAATATGAAACATTAAGGGTTGTTTAGTTTGGAACATGTTATTTTAGGATAAGTTATTTCATCATATATATGAATTACTTATTCCATTACTAAGTCAAAAATGACAGGTTAAATAATCTAAGGACTAACTAATACATCAAACCAAACATGAGATAAATAATCTTATATTTTATCATAAGATAATTATACCTTATACCTCACACTGAACGACCCTTTAATATCTTTTCTAATCCATTACCCGAGAAGTCAATTCAAAGATACATTATGCGGTGTTTTTAAAGGAGAGCAAGACCTAATTAAGCATACTAATTAATACTACAAGAAAGGTTGCTTTAGTTGAACAAATTAACAAAGCAAGTTTCTATCTATGATTATGTGCAATGAAAGTGAAATTTGCTATAATAAATTAAATATAGAAGACCAAGTCATCCACTCATGTGATGTAACCTTTCGTTTATGTTTTCACTTTATAAAAGATATCGTTAATAATGAGTAACTTTATAAAATAATTATAGTTTGAGCTTAATTACATATTTACACTCATAATGTATTTAATTATAATTAATAGTTATATATTAAAAAAAAAGATATCAACATAAAAAAAAAACTATCAATTTTTTACGATACATTTGTATGAACGAATATAATTAGATTTCCACATTAATAAACCGTCCATAAATATTCGAATAGTCTAAATTTTTAGTCATAGTTTCACAAATCTGCCGGCATTTTCCTCCATATTATTATATTTGCCAAAATTAAATATTAATATTATATTGGATGCCCAACATATTGATTTTCTTGTCAAAAGTCCACAAACATCCACTTGACTCTATATTTTGGAACATTATCTTCTACATTCTTTGTTTTTATCATTTTTATTGTTTTATTATTAACTTAAATATAATAATATTTTCACAATCCATTTTTATTTGGCACTTCAATTTAATTATATTTCAAAGTTAAATTTAATTTTTAAAATTTAAATGGTTAAAAAATACTATAAGTTATAATCTTTCTCATATAAATATGATGAAAAAATATATATCTTAAAATATTGATCAACATTTATATAATTTGACATTAATACGTGAAATAATGACAAATAAAATTAAACGGTAAGAGTGGTAAATTAAATGTGACACATTGTCTTATCTTCAAAGTCAACCATTAAATATTCAATCTTCTTCTATTAGAAGAAGAAGAAGAATCAATCAAAGTTTTTCTTTCATAAACAAAAAAAGACAAATTTATCCGAAGTACGATTAATTCAAATTTATATTAAAAAATATTATTTTAATAATAAAAATTTTTTTTAGTCCGATGTTAATATTGACTTTGAAGAATTCAAATTCATATAAAAAAATTTCCACTTGACACTGACTGTGTTTCTAGGATTATGTAAAGTTCTCTTTCTTACCGTGTATCTGATACTCTAAAACACAAGTACTTTCTTATATATTTTTATCTATAAAGTGTTTGTTCAAATTCTATAAAGTATTTATTTAAAAAATACATTTAAATTCTTTTAAAAAAATTAACCTAATATAGTAGTCCAACTAATCTCTTAAACAAAAATAACCAACAAATATATAATACATACAATTCATAAGAAAAAAAAAGCAAAAGAAACTATCAACAAAAAGTGTGGTACATGAGTAATAAATACTTTTTTATTTTTAATTAAAATTATCAAGAGATTTTGAATTCAAGTCTTATTAGATACATATTACCTTTTCCAACATGATACGGACTTACCTATATATATATCATATTTAAAAAATATTTATCATTTGTAGCAATATAATTTTAATACATATATAATTTAGTTTTAACACATAATACAAATTTTTAATTAAAATATAAGTTTAATGTATTTTAAGACACTTATAATATATCTATAGTATATGCAAAATTACTTTTATACATAATGTTATTCATTTATATTACGTGCATGATTCATTTTTAATATACAATATAATTTTTTACTCAAAATAATAATAATAATATATTTTAATACATTTATAATACATATATAATACATATATAATTTGCTTTTAATAAATAATACAATTGTATAAATGATAAATATTATTCATAATAAAAACTATTGTTATATCGAAAAATGACTTTTTGAAAAGAAAATAATTCAAAAATCGAAAATCAGTTTAAAACTCAATTAATTTGAGAAAAATCAATTCTCGAAATTTGAAAGGAAAACAGAGTCGCCACCTAATTTTACGGATAATT
>JAOTQJ010000099.1:17764751-17790485 GCA_025642045.1 Solanum sejunctum | reverse complement strand
ACATTTTCAATCAAAAATGAGCCAAATGCCAATGTGAACATTCTCGACAAACATTTTCAGTCATCATACACGAGACTTGAATGAACAGCGTGATTGGGTTATTACCTTTGTCGAGGCAGCGAACTGGGACGACGAGTTTGACGGAGCTTCAATACCACCGAAATAGAAGCTGTAGGAACTGACTAGAGCTTTTAGCTAAAATCGACCTGAAATCAATTGAATGTTGCTGAGGTTCTTGACCATTGATGGTTGCCTATCCTTGAGTGTTCTTCAACCCGTTTCCTTTTTAAAATCGAAGAAGGAGAGGGATTATAAAGGTGAAAATAGAGCAACGACTCTGTTCAACAGGGGAGTATGGGCTTCTGGACTTTGCAGGCAAGCGTGAGGTTGGTGCGTCTGCTTTGACAGAGGAGTCGTGGGTGCGATCTGAACGTTGTTTGTCAGAGACAAACAACGTTGGTCGGGTCTGGGCTTCGCTAGTTCTGGCTTTGAGGTTGAGGAAAAAACAAGGAAAAGGAGAAGAATAAGGAACGAGTGAGGGAAAAGGGTTTGCGGCGGCGATGGTTCAGAGGTGACGGGAATGGAGGCGGCGACGTCGGTTTGGGTTTTGGTTTTCTGGTTTGGGGAAAATGGGAGAAAAATGAAGAAGATGATGAGAAAAAATGGGAATTGGGGGCGCGTGGCAATCACGCGCCCGTCTTTCTATTTTTTTTTAAATTTGTTTAAAAATCGTTAAAAATAAAATAAATCTCGATGATTAATTTGACACCGTGGAGGGTAAAAATTGGGTGTCAACAAATATATTTAAAAATAATAAATAATTTATAAAAAAATTCAAAAAGATAAAGTATTCCTTATTTTAATTTCAGTTGCAACTCGTTTTTTCTTTTTAAATCACTACCTAAAGCCATTTTTGCATGGACAACCTATTTTCTTTAAATTTTGGTTATAGAAAATACACGTCTCAAACTTAAGCTATTATTCAATTATTTATAAAACTATCATCTAATAATTTTATTCTTGGCCTATCTAGAAAAAATAATTAATCTCAATATATCAAAAGTCAAAGAAGCTTCTTTTCAATCACTACCTAATTAAATTGTCAAGAAAAATCCCTACAAGAGTGAGACCAAGTCTTTAATACAAACTTTTATTTTAACCAAAATGATAGACCAATTTAAATATATTATGAGGTCTAAAATTCTCAATTTTATTTGTTGTTTGATTGACTATGATTTTTGTAATATATTCCTTTTATTCGTACATTTTTAGCTATTTATTTACGTCTATTATTTGACTGATTTTTGCATATTTTTAATTTTACACACCAAAAGGAATATAATTTTTTTAACCGTATTTCTCTATTTTCACGCTCTCTTTGTTATATTCCTATATTTATGTATCACGAATGATACAAGAGCAAAAAAAAACATATAATTTAAGGTGAATGAATATAACCTAAATGCATGTACGAGAATAAGTGAAATCAGAGCGAGTGAATATAAGCGATATAAGTGTAAATAGATACAAGTGATAATAAAGCTAACTAATACAAGTGATACAAACCTAAAAAATATAAATATATGGAGAGAGACAAATGTAGAAATACAAAATACAACCTATATGCACATATAAATATAACAAATATAATCACTTGACACCTAAAGGAAAGACAAAAAATAGAGAGAGGTGGAAACAGAGTATATAACCTAAATGCATGTACAAATATAATAAATATAATCACATGACGATTCAAAAAATATACAGATATAAAAAAAGAGTTAGGAATACAAAAAAATATATAGGATGAGTGGGTACAAAATCCAACTGAACTATGAATACATTTGCTTAATACTTTAAAAGATACAAAAATACAGAGAAAAGGGTGAAAATACGAAAGAGAGGGGAAGGGGGGGGGGGGGTAAAAATACGAAATGCAATTAGAAAGAGAGAGAGGGAGAGGGGTAAGCGAGAGTCGGAGAGAGAAAGAGATTGACACATATATAGAGAGAGGGGAGAGGGATTGAGGAGAGAGACAATTTTGTTTAGTTTTTTCTTTTTATTTCCTAAGATATCTCCACATCAGCACACTAAACGATAAAGAACTGTCCACAGAGATTTTTTCATTCGCCAGAGTGGGGATCGAACCTCCAATCTCTTGCTTAAGGGATGAGAGACGATTTTGTTTAGTTAAGCATTTCAAACGGTAACCATAAAGGATAAATATTTAAATTATAGTTATATATATACCTAATTATACACTAAAATTAGAGTAATTATTTTTAAAAAATTTAAAATAATACTCATTTTTTAATTTTAAATTTCTAAAAGAACAAAACACAGTAGTACTTTTATTTATTTTTAAAAAAAGAACAAAAACACAGCAATATACTCTTAGTACAACATTAAGTTAGGTTAAAATAAAAATGTACATATAATAATTTTTAATAAATTAATAATTTATTCAATAAAAAAAATGAGAAACTTACATAATCTGGCCCATATCAATAAATTATTAATTATAAAATTTTATTTTATTACTCAATCATTTATTTAATCTCCGTTTCCACACAGGTGACCAAACGACTGCTCCTCAGTCTCCTCCCCTCAAAGCCTTCACACTAGAAATTAGGTGTTACAGTGATAGAGAGAGAAAGTTATGTGCTTTTGCCGGCCCCTTTTTCTCTGTTTCTTGATTATTATTTTCCTTCATTTTATATTATAAAATTCTGTTGTTTTTATTCTTATCTTCTGCTTATTTTTTCTCCATATAAGCGTGTTGAATAGTCAACTGCAGCCTAGCAGCTTTTTTAGTTTCTTTTTAAAAACCAATGACCATGTTTTTCGGTTTTCTCAGAACCTGCACACAGAATTTTTAGAGATCAACTTGTCTAATCAGCAGTTGAGGGTTTTGGGGTTTATCATCTTTCTGATTTTTGACAAGGTATAGTGGAATCTTGATTAATCCTAACTGAATTGTGGTGAAATTGGGGTTTTATTGATTGAATTCTGTATAAAGTTGGAGTCTTTTTTTGGTTATGTAGTTACTGCATCAAGAATTTGGGTTCTTGGTACTTGATTGTTCCTTTTCTGGTAAAAAGTTGGAGTCTTTATAGAAATTGGATTCTTGGTATTTCATACTTGATTAGTTGTAATTTGTGGAAAAGTTGGAGTTTTTGGTGTTATTGTTACTGCATCAAGTGTTTATGGGTGGTTGACAGTTCTTTATGCAGTTGAATTTTGCAATGGAAATTTGGAATTGTGTTTGAGTGGCTGTTCTGCTGAATTGGGTTTTGATTTTTCCTTGCCTGGATTGGGTTGTTTTGACTTGGGGTTCCATGGTTATGGGGAAAAGATTGAATTTTGCAAAGAGTGGTCTCTGGGGTTAATAGTTTGCAATTGCAAGGAAAGGTTTTGGTTGAGTGATCATGGGTGGTGTTTGTGTAAAACCTTCCTCTCCGGTGCCAAATAGGCGGAATAGGCAAAAGAAGAGTGAGTTTACAAAAGGGGCAACTAAGGCATCACGCGTACCACGAGCTGTTTCTTCAAAGAGAGAGGAAAGTTTCAGGGTGCAAGACGCGTTGGAAAATGGTGATGTGAAGCTTGGTTTGATAGATAGGAAGTCTAGTGGATCAAGAAAGGTGAGGGATGATCATTATGAACAGATAAAGGAAAAGCTTGGACTCATTGTGAATGGTTGTCCTGTAAATGGAGTCGTCCCAAAAGCCTTGGAAGGGGAGCTAATTGCTGCTGGATGGCCTTCTTGGCTTGCTGCAGTGGCTGGTGAAGCTATTAATGGATGGCTTCCTCGCAAGGCCGATACTTTCGAGAAATTAGACAAGGTACAATTCTGTAGACATTCTTAATGGGTGCTTAATTTGTCAATTTATATTGAACAGAAATGAAAATTCTATGTGACTAGCCTAAATTATAAGGCTTATAACCATGATAAGTAATGCTACCTCTCTTCCATTTTATATGGTGGTGTTTGGTTTTGTTTTTTGTTAAACTTGGGGTAGGAAGGGGAAATGGGAAAGGGAATTACCAGGTAGAGAATCAAAGGTGAAAGTTTAGATAGTCAACCAAATGAGCTACTAGATTCCCGGGTGATGTTTGATTGGGTTGCAGTTTAAAATTTTAAATTGACTTCTGTGTTACTAGTGACAGGAAATTTTTCATGTATTTTAGTTTGATAGAGAAAACATTCAATTGAAAGTTCCAAATTGGTCTATTAAAGAAGGTTATACCGAACAAAACATATAGTTAAACTTTCTTATGCACTTTACTCAGACACAAAAGTACTCTATGCACTTTAACATTTTTGAAAGTTGCAAAAGTTATATGCAACGACGAGAACGAATCCTATATAATCCCCTAGGTGGTCTGGCGAGGGTAGTGTGTAATCCTGACATTATCCCTACCTTGCAAAACCTATATGAAATAGCAATAATAGTGGAATTATGTTAACGTTTCAAGATGTCTCAAGATGAAAAATGTCAATAAATTGAGGCAAATGAAATAATTGAGCAATATGAGAAGTTGGTTTTGTTTCAAGAAGGCGCTGCAAATCTAGTGATTTCTCAGAGAGACTAGAAACATGATTGATTAGAGTCAGTCACCTAACATTTTGAATGCTCTATCTTAATTAAAAAAAAAGAGATTTTATAGGATTAACTACAAGATGGGCAATAATGATGGGATACGCACATGAATGCCTGTTATCGTCTATCTAATTGATAAACGAATTATTTACTTAGTGTAAAACCAAACTTACGTTAGAGATTAGATATCCTCACTTCTGATTGCTTTCTTTTTCCAATTTCCCATCCCTTATTTTCCCCAAAGTTAGAGCCTTGTGATTTTCTCGCGGTGTTTGCACCTTCTTCAGGGGTCGCATGGGATGGTTACTTTTTGTTATCACCTCAGCTAAATAAAGCTATAGGAATGTTTAACATAATGGTTCATCAGTACTATACCTACAACCGAAATTAGTGGATCACATCCAACAAATTATGGGAATAGACATGCTAACTATAATATTTTGATTTAGATGGTATAAAATATATCAGACTTAGCTGTGATTCATGTAGCAATATTTTCCTTCCTTTCCTATTTCCTTTAAGGGGTGTTAGTTTATTTTCCTATGTGTTTAAAAGTTGTCAGTTAATGTTTTTTGGTTATAGTCTGATAGCTTCTCGTTCTTGCAGATCGGCCAAGGGACTTATAGTAGTGTATACAAGGCTCGTGACTTAATTAACAATAAACTTGTTGCACTCAAGAGAGTGAGGTTTGATAATATGGATATTGAAAGTGTCAAATTTATGGCAAGGGAGATAGTCATCTTGCGTAGGCTTGATCATCCGAATATTATCAAATTGGAAGGTTTGGTTGCATCTAGATCATCTTGCAGTTTATGCCTTGTTTTTGAGTACATGGAACATGATCTCACTGGACTGGCATCTCTTCCTGATAACAAATTTACAGAACCACAGGTGCTTTTCTTGGGATCCTTCGTTATGCCTTATTCCATAGTTTTATACTGTTGAATTAGCTATCTCAGCTTTTCAATCAATTTAGGTAGCTTATTTCTGACTATATTTTGTTTTTTTATAGATGAAATGCTATATGCATCAACTTCTTAGTGGACTTGATCATTGTCATAGTCGGGGTGTTTTGCATCGGGACATTAAAGGTTCGAATCTTCTAATCGACAACAATGGGATCTTGAAGATTGCAGATTTTGGCTTAGCAACCTTTTTTGATCAGCACCAGAGTGTTCCTTTGACAAGCCGTGTTGTGACTCTTTGGTATCGACCACCTGAGCTCTTACTTGGAGCAAGTCACTATGGAGTCGCTGTAGATTTGTGGAGTACTGGTTGCATACTTGGAGAATTATATGCTGGCAAGCCCATTATGCCTGGAAGAACAGAGGTATATAACAGATTATTAATATACTTCTTTTTTAAGTAACTTATCCATGATACTCATTGCTATGTTCTTGTATTTCCCTCCATTTTGGAGATGTTACTACAATTTGAGAAGTAAATAAGCATCTAGGATTTAAAAATGAAGAAGGCAAGCAGGAGGCGATCTCAGCCCGGTTTGTTTATCATGACTGGTGAACTTATGATTTTCCAATTAGATTAAATTTATATTGACCTTCACTGAGTTACTGATTTGTTCTTAAGCTCTAATAATAGCAGTTTCTTGTTTTAAAAGAAAACGCCGGAGTCGGAGAGAAAATTTTGGTCTATTTAGGGAAAAAAATCCGTTTGGGGGGGAGGAGTAACTGAAAATGTAAAGGTTGTAATTGTGCACCTAAGAGAGTGGCTCAATGAAGTGGGTTGAGAACCATAATGTCTTATAATGTCTTATGTTCTAATCGCAGCAGAGACAAAAACACAATGTGATTTCTTTCCATATGTCCTAGAATTGGTGGGAGATGATAGGTATTCTGCGGAATTAGTCAAGGTGCATGAAAGCTGGCCTAGACATCACGGTTATTAAAAAAAAGTAAAAAATGTGAAGGTTATAATTCAAAATCGAGCACCACTTTTTAAAAAGTACTGCACAAAACAACTCAAAACCTAACAGTAGATTGACCAATGTGATTGAATAGCATCTTACAGTCAAATATCACCACGCCCAGTTGACTGCCTCCATGACCTTATCACGTTCATTATTTCCTATTTCATTTTATATTTCTCTTCTCTGTTTTTATGTTGATTTTGCCAAAAAGGGTCTGTTAGTTCATGATTTGATCGTGTTAGCCTCCTTTAAGTTTGTCCTTCACTGTTAATATGTCCGTGTATTGATTATCTTGTGCTTGGGCACTGATAATGGGCCTGGGAGAGAGCTTCTGAAGCTTCAACTTAGACATTTAACTATTTGTGCATTTACGTTAATAACATAACGTACTTTTTACCTTTTGGTGCTCAAATACTCTTGTTCATCAACTTAAAAGTTCTCTCTGCTCTTCTCTAGTGACATTACGCCTGATTAACTTTACTGGTGTGTTTTTCCTGTGTTAGGATTTTATTTTTTACATCTTAGATAAATGAACTTTTTTCTCGTTGTAGGTGGAGCAGCTGCATAAGATTTTTAAGCTTTGTGGTTCACCATCTGATAATTATTGGCAAAAAGAAAAATTACATCATTCAATAGCATTTAAACCATTACATCCTTACAGACGGCGTATTGGGGAAACGTTTAAGGATCTTCCTCCATGTGCTGTGAGGTTGATGGACACATTACTTTCTATAGATCCCGAACTTAGAGGAACAGCTGCCGGTGCTCTTCAGAGTGAGGTATGTTTGTCCCTCCCTGGCATATCGATGCAATTAATCTGACCTCTATTCTGTATAGCACAAGATAATATTCATGATAGATAGTTACTTCCGATAATGTAACTGATAAGTGTGCACTAGGTGATATCTCGGAAAGATCTGTTTGTATGCCTAAACAATACTCCATGTTATTTTATCTTGAGATGTTTTGAAGTGACATGAAGTTTAAAAAATGAAGTACATGTTTTGACATACAAGTTAAATATATTCAAATTATTAAAATTGCTTGTACCAACAATTGATCGAGAGTTGGTAAGAGTTCCAGTTGTTCCTTCATCTTTCTCTGTCATATGGTAAAAGTCAGCTTTCATGTCAAACGGGTCCAAGCCAGTCATGTTAATGTGTAACTTAATGGGGATGCTAGCATTAATTAGTTTTGGAAACGGACTATATTAAATCTTGTTGGGACAGACTAAAAAGAAAAGATTGACACAAAATGTGACGCATGGAGTAGCTTCATGAGCTTTTATGTTGTAAACTTGAAATTTGAAATAAGTAGTAACATAGTTCAGGGTAGTTTGAGGTATGTTTCATTCTAAAGTGAATTCTGAAAGAATCGTCACATGTTGCCCATCCAAGGCATTCAGTGTCGTCATTATTTCAAGGTGAATCTCATTAATATTTGCATGATAAAGTTGCCCAACCATTTTCCTGATTAAAAAAGTTGTACCCATGCAGTTCTTCACCACAAAGCCATTGCCTTGTGATCCTTCAAGTTTGCCAAAGTACCCTCCCAGCAAGGAAATTGATGCAAAACTGCGGGAAGAAGAAGCTCGAAGGTAAATAATATCAAGATGTACACATTTCCTGTGAGGAACTAAAGCTTTATTTGTTGTACATAACTTTGAGCTTTCTGGTAATGTGAGCTGATGTTTTTCAATTTTATCGAGAAGCTTCTTCATAGTTATTAAAATGTGTAGAAGTGTACAATAGAAACTTATTTTGTTTCTTCAATTTTGTCAGTTCTTAGAGATGCAACATTTATGTGAAACAAGATTTTCCATTTGAAGTGTTGGAGGATATGTGGTAATGGTTGCCTGAATTGTTTTCTGCAGGCAAGGAGCTGCAGGAGTAAAGAGCCAATTTGGTGATGGGCATATGAGAGGATCGAAAGAACCTCGAGCTGTTCCAGCACCTGATGCGAATGCCGAGTTGGCAAGGTCAATGCAGGTACTTATGTGGGGCCTGATTGTTTTAGAATTTTTGTTGATGCATGTTTAAATGAAGTCAGATCCTAAAGATCAAAGGAAACCAGATAATCATGATTCTTCAATTTTTCCTGTTCCAAGAAGTTAATTAGATGGTTAGGGTTCTACCATGAATTGGGACATTCTTCGATGAAATCACTTTCTTCCCAAACACCTTAAAGCCGCACTTGCAGTTCCCCAAAAATGTATTGTGGAGCGAATGGATATTGAGGATTTATACAGCCAAGCAGTATTACTGTAATTTGAGACATAGTAATTGATGATGTAGAAGATGAATTGCGTAAAGATCCACTCTGTTGGCGTAAAGCTTAGCCTTTTTTTCATAGAGATGTACTGATAGCCATATTTGTGTGCAAATGCTTTTAATTTACTCGTGTTATCAATTTATATGATCCAGACACGGTTGTTTCAACTAATATTCATACCTTGTAACAGAGGAGGCAGAGCAGTTCAAATCCTAAAAGCCAATCTGAGAACTTCTATCCCTATAAAGAAGCTGCTTCCGGTTTTCCGATTGAGCAACCTAGACCATTACAACCAAGCAGAGAAAAAGGCGGAGATCACTTGGAGAATCATTCAGAGAGATTTTCTCATTCAGGACCTCTAGCTCCAGGATTTGGGTGGACAAAATCTGGAAAGAAATATGATTATGACATTTCTGTTGGTTCAAATAGAGCCGACTTATCAAAGTTTTCCACCTTAGTAGCATCTAGGTCAGTTGTGGCTGGTGATGCTCGAGATCGATTTGTTGCTTCACAGCTTGAATTTGACCGTCAAGTAGAAAGGCCAGTACGCTTGCTTGACGAACATCCAAGGCAGCAGGATTGGAAGCGTCAGATGCAAAACTCTGCTGGTTCTCGTCAATTTGACAGTGGAAGGGCTAGCATTAAAGAACAAAATCTGGTAAGTATTATAAACATCATTACTTATCAAATTTTGAGTGTGACAAAGATAATTGAGACAATTTGTTTTTTCCATATTTCACTTACAAGATGATTTTGAAGCTGCTGAATCTTCACGTCTGAAGTATAGATAAACTTACTCGCTATGGTGCCAAAAATGTTTGCATACAGCATACCTAGCTGCCCCTTAGATTGTTTCCAGTTTGGTTTCACCATCCCTTATCCGAAACACACTGGTGACTAATTCATAGATCCATTTTAAGGGAAAACACTCTTTCTCAGAAATTTCTATATTTGTAGGCTTGAATGCAGAATTCCTGAGTAAGGGTTGAGGGATCCTATCCATCCCACCACATACTTGATGGTCTCTTACGTTGTGATTACTATCAATATATACAATAGTTTCTTTCATTATTTTATTCTTCGTTTTTAGTATTACCCGTTGTTTTCTTTGTTTGTAGTTACCATATTATTTGTTGATTATTGCTCGTTCTCTTCTTAATTGTCTTAGCCTGGCTTGTTCGCTACTGTATTTGCTTTACATATATAATTTTTGATATGCATTACTTGAGTTGATTGTCTATCGAAAACAGTCTCTCTACTATCACAAAGTAGGGGTAATGCTATGTACATATCACCCTCCTCAGACCTCACTTCGTGGGATTACACAGGATATATTAACACTTGGATATTCAATAAACGCTTGTCTAATATATTAGGCTTGCAGTCAGTAATAACATTTTGGTTCCACATTTGCTTCTTTGTTCTGAAATTCTAATATGATGGGATTCTTATCTTAGCTTCTTTTGTCTATGTAGCATGGCCATGGCCATGTTCACAAGGGGAACACAATCCATTTCTCTGGTCCACTACTTGTTCAACCAAATAAAGTGGAGCAAATGCTTAAAGAGCATGATCGTCGTATCCAGGAAGCTGCACGACGAGCAAGGCTCGAGAAGGCAAGAGCAGGCAAAGGCCAAGCTCAACCTCAAGGGATGCAAAGAACAACCAATTCTATTTATGTTACTAGTCTGGGATCGCAATAGTCTGGGAATCATATACACAGTTCTATGTACAGTTTTTCTTGAAGTAAATGTTATTTATAGGAAATTCAGTTAAGATGGATATAGCAAATAATAATGTGGTCTGTTACTAGAGTAGATAAAAATTGTTGTTGCACACAAATTTTTTCTTTTTTTAGTCATTGCTTAATTATATTGACAGCTCCGTATTTTTCAATGGAACTAAACAATATTATGACAACATATCCTGTAAAAACCTGCAAGTGGGGATTCTTGTGAATCGAACTGACTCTTTTAAGGGTCTATGGGCTAAAAATGGGGAATGAGACTGACTTAGTTATAATTATTGGGTTGAGTCAAGTACTAGAGAGTTTTATTTGAGATCAGGGTCCAATTACCATTCAGTAAATAGGACGAGGAGTTGGAGGAATAGTTAAACAAATTATCTGAAGCCTTGACTATGGTTATCTCTCATTTTTCTTCTCTATTTTAGTATCTCATCTCCTTCAAGCCACTTTGTTGCGTTGTTATTCTCTTTCTTAGTTATAGTTAATATCACTTTATTGTTTGAATTCTAAGTTGTAATTTGACTTGAGTAACTAATTGTATTGAAAATTAGTTTGTTACATTCAAAAAAGTAAAGTGTAAAAAGGCCTTATTCTTGCCTCATGATGGAGACAGAGAACCTAAAAAAAAAAAAAGATGAATTGTGTGGATTAAAGAACTCAAAGTAAATTAATTGAGGAAAAGAAAAACATACAAATATTTAAAATCAACAAAATAAAACAAATTGAACTCAGAATAAATAAGTAAAACTGTATCTGTTGAATGTCCAGCACCAGTGGTCTAGTGGTAGAATACAACCCTGCCACGGTATTGGTTTGTGTTCAATTTCCGGCTGGTGCATTTGTTTGCGGGGATAGCTCAGTTGGGAGAGCGTCAGACTGAAGATCTGAAGGTCGCGTGTTCGATCCGCGCTCACCGCAATTATTTTTATTTCGTTGTATAATTTTTATTTGTTGTCTCTCCATTTTTTAAATATCGTGAATTTTATGCCTCAATGAAACGTTTTTATAGCCACACATATATTATGAAATATTTGAGAAAGATCGTATGTTTCAAAATCTTTATTTATTTTTTTCGAAGGCATATTTAATCAAACTTAATCATGTAAACTGAAATGACAAAAGTGTCTAAGGTCAAATTTGAATCTTAATAATCCCAAGGGGAACAAATAAAGGGCGCAATAATCAACAAGAGAGGATTGATCAGATCGTAAGTATTCTCTACCTCTAACTCTAAAGTGATTAAATTTGAGTCAAGAAAGTAAAAAAGTGAAAGCTTAATAAAATATTATAAAGTTAAATTTTTTCATGTAAAAATACTACTATATTGTCTTTTCTCACTAATTCAATTAAATTTTTTGCAAGATTAGCTACCAAACATTTTTTTATAACATGGTTGGAATCTTAAGGAATCTCTATAAAGGGAAAAAATAATAATTTTAATCTTCTTCTAGTTTTTTTTTTATAATTAGTTAAGAAGATGAGATCCAAGTGTTTCCCACTCATCTTTAGTTACTTAATCCTAATTTCAAGCTTTTAATTATCCAAACTAGTACTTAAACCACTTAGCAAACTCATGAGTGACTGGTATTATGCCATTATGCTACTGGCTTTTCAGGTGACAAGAGTTATATTAAAAAAAGAATTTTTGATAGATAATCTTGTACTATATTATTTTTAATTCTGGAAGTAATACTGATGTTTGCCATTTCTTTGTGCCTTTTTTTTTCGGACTTTTGATTATTATATTATTTGTTTGTTACTGTAGTATCTTTTTGATTATTACTTTTATCATGAAATATCATTATTAGATTTCCTTTTCATATCTTTTTTTGAAATAATTTACTTGAGAGTTTATCAAAAAGATATTAATTTCTCTGTCTTTACTAGATAGGTAGAGAGATTATGCTCAACATATTAAGCTTTAATTTAGAGTATTAAATAGAGCATAATTCATAAATAATAAATATATAAAGTCTAATTATACTTCACAGTAATTATCTTTCGTAACTATAACTATAGCAACATTTGTATAATTTGCACAATACTTATGTATATTTATATAATTTACTATACAATTCACTATTTTTGTATAACATTTGTATATTTCGGTATACAATTCATGCACATCATTTGTATAATTTGCTATACAATTTACAATGTTTGTATATTTCGGTATACAATTTTATTCTCACACAATGTTTTTTATAAATCACGCAAATTAAATAAAATTCAAACTGTAATTACAATTAAAAATTTTCGCGAATGATAATTAATTTAAAGTACAATTATATTAATTAGTATATATTTATTTATTTACATATTTTTTTCTTATTTAATTCATTTTGATCCATTTAAATTCAACCAGAATTGTTCATTTGCAACTCTAAGGATAACCTTAACCACCTTTTTCTTTTCTCTAATTTTTAATATTGTTGCTTTCATAAATGTGAACTTAATGAGGCAACACATAGGATTAAGAGTGACAAATATAATTAAATTTGTTTGATTGCTTCTTATCATCACATTCCACTTAATTAATTTGCCTCTATGATTGTTCTTCATCATATAAAGCCATTGGGTTTCTTATTGGTTTAAAATCTTGCAACTTGTTTCCCCACATTTTTTGTTTTTTCCACTTCATCAAACAAAATTGTCATTTATTTAATTTCAATAATAATTAATAATATTGGAAAGTGCTATATTTTTAATTAATAATAACTTTAGGTGGAAAGTTCATAGTTAATTATCTTATAATTTCAACTCTTTTTGATTATCAAGGTTGTTCAAAATTAAATCAAAATCGATTACTCAAATTGAAAAAAAGCTATTTGTTTATCGATAATAGGTTATTGGTTTAGTAGCTTCGGTAATGGTTTAAATTTTTTTTGTTATTGGATTATCGGTTCTTAGTGGTTTTAGGTTTTTTTCTTAACAGGTTAATTGCTAATTCAGTAATAAATCAAATAATTATATTTGTACTATTTGATATATAAAGTCATTGATAGTTTCATACTTTTATTTTTTATCGTCTCAAATTCTTAGTTATTCTATAATATAATAGTGTTTAATTTTGAGCAAAATGCAATTTGTCAACTCATGTTTATAGTTTATTTGATTTGTCATCTTATTTTAAAGTAATTTTCAATAAAGAAAATTTTTTGTCGAATCTTAATAGTTAAACCAATGATGATCAATAATCTATAAACCAATGACCGATAAGTCAATATCTTAATGGTTCTCTAACGATTTAGCATATTTACAAATTGATAACCAATAAGTCAAATTGATAAACATTAAAACCGAGTAGAATAATGTACATCCTTATCAACTATATATTATGCACATCGTTAACTTTTTCTTGTTATCCTTTCTAACTCTAGGTTTCTTATTAATAAAACTTTCGGAAACAATGTTTTGGTAATTTGAACTACAAATCAATAAAACATAGATAATCTAATTAATGGACAGAAATATTAGCATACAAAACTAGACTAGTGTGCTATAATTCTTGAATGAGTTTTAAGTTGTATTAGTAAGTTGTAAGGTTAGGGAATCTTTTATATTATTGGATCATCTCAATAATATTTAAGTCCTTTTATGATGTAAGATTTAAGAAGGGAGTGTCTCCTCTTTATTAAAATACTAAAGTACAAAAATCTTGAAATATATCTTATTAATTTATTACAATTAAGAATATGTTAAAAGACAAATAATGGTTTGTGGTTGAGCAGTGACTATCCCTTCAACCTTAACTAAGATCTCAAGTTTGAGTTGAGTATGGAGTCGTCTTTGTTAAAGAGTGTTGTATCCCTAATGTGAAACTTTTCAATGTGAATTTGACTTAATCAGACTCCAATATGATTATGAAATATCGGATGAAAACTAAAGGAAAAAAAAGAGAGAAAATATGCTAAAAGCATTTTATCTAGGTAGGAAAAACTAGAAGCCGCTCACATGGAAGTTGAAGCTCCTAAGATACCAGCATCATAATACTGTAATTAATTAATTAATGCCACTAAAACCTACTAATTAATTACTACAATGCCAACTGTTGAATGATCATATCATCAAATAAAGTTTAATTTATCAGATGGGCAAGTTGTAATTACACAACATGAAAATCAATAATTAACTAGTAGTAGTACTAATGACTTCATATGTATATAGAGTAGGTGAAAGGGAGATTAGCTGGAAAAGTCATTACTCATTGAACCAAATACTATATTATAAGAATATTATGCTTAAACCACTTTTAATTAATTTCATGGAATTAATTAACAACCTAGGGCCCAAGAAAAGAAAAAAAACCGTAGCCGTTGATGATACATACTTCTAGTTAATTACTACATTGTGACTGTGTGCGCCAATGTTTTGATGTAATATATAAATTTATATCTAAAAACTAATTTAAATAACAGTAGACAGTATTTTTTTTTTTATCAAATTATAAAAATCTCTTAAATTTGGTAGAATTCAAATACATCACGTGCTGTGATGTATCTGACGTCATGATTGTTGAATTAGGTCTTAGGCCTAATTCACACTTCAAAAGCTAGCTCAAAGGAAGAGAAAAATTGTCTAAACCTTATAAGGAGACCATCCATCCCATTAACCACCAATGTGGGACTTTGTGTCTCACCCCCCCCCCTCACGGCCAGTGCTTAGTATTTGGTACATGGACAATTTTTCGGGGACCTAACATTGGGTGAGACGGGTCTTGCTCTGATATCATGTTGAAGTAGGTCTTAGGCCGAACTCACACCCCAAAAGATAGCTCAAAGGGAGTAGGATTGTCTAAACCTTATAAGAAGACCACCTATCCCATTAACCATCAATGTGAGACTTTGTGTCTCAACAATGATACACCACTTACGTGATGTATCTGGATGCTATCGTGGAAAGTGATGTGTTTGATGTCCTTATATATCATGTATAGTGATAAAATAGGAGATGATATGAATTTATTTGTAACTTTTTAAAATGATAGGAAATTTTAGAGAGTATAATAAAATAAGTTGTGTATTTAGATAACTTTTTCAAAAAAAATATATCTTAAAATTTTAATTAAAATTTATATCCGTTTACTTGAGAAAAACCGTGATAAATTAAAAAAAAACAACTCAGAAGTAACAAATAGTACTATCTTAATTAAAAAAAAACACTCCCAATCAAGTTGTTTGATTAACCAATTAAGTTAATTGCACTAATTATTTATGTCTTGACCAATCAAGTTTGGTTTCGTTGTGTGTATCTTCCAAAAGCTCTCACACACTCAACAGTGTTACACATTTACTATAAAAATTAAAAAGATTTTCTCTTTGACGTATAATTTTCTCTTTAATTTGCCGGTGCAATGTATTCTCAATATTAAAAGAATTAATTAGCGATGAATAATTTTTGTTATTAAATAATAAATACTATCATTAACTTTATTTATAAAACAATGAATTATCTTATTAAATATAATCTACTTATAAATTTACGACGAATTTCATAACTAATTAAACCTAAGGTAGGGACAAATTAAACAGAATATTGTATCGTATATATATTTAAAATTGCTGATTAGAGCAACATAACATTACAATGGCGAAGTTTGGATATGCAGGGGCTCAAAATATGAAAAATAAATACATAAAAAAGTCGAATAAAGGTTCAATATATATATATAATATGTTTAATTATATATAAGCAATACAATTTTCGTTGAAATAAAATTAGTATGAACCCATTAATCCTATCTGGCTTCGCCCCGCATAGTAATATTAACTAATAAATATCAGAAGCTACTGTTTCCTATATTTTCCACATTGTCCGAATCACTTAAGAATAAACTCTTACTATAATAGGAAGGCCCATAATTCTCTATTATCACATATTTCATGTCAAAAACTTTATGCAAAATTTTTGTCCATTATTTGAATAATAATTTGATCAATTCTTTATATATATATATATAATGTCGTTTTCGTTTTTCGAGAACAAACTCATATAATTAGTAAAAGATATAAAATGAAAAACATGAATATATACTTATATAATGCAAACTAACGAAAATGGAACCTTAAAACAAGTAGAACCAATATTTAATTTATATTTGTAATGGTGGAGTCGATTATGATATCAAAAGGGTTTTAATTAATTACTACTCCCTTGACACATGCAAGTTGAACTTCTGATTAACCTTTCAAGACTCTTACGAAATATGCTTGCATCATTCGTTCTGTATGTTGACTTACTATGGAGTTTAAGAAAGTGAAGAAAATTTTTTGAATCTAATAATCTTAAATTACAAATTTCTAGAGATAATTAGTCATTTGCTTATTGTTAATTATATCAACCTTAATCTTCTCAAATCTACGCTAGCTGCAGCAAGTTGCAACTTTAATTTATTTTTACTAATTGTTGTACTTTTAATAGTTAGAAAATATTAATGTTACTTGTATACACAATCATCTCTAGTTGTTAGGCCAAATATTATACACTGTCAACATGCATATAATAAGTTATTTCCTCACTTGAAAAAAGAATATTCTACTTTCGCTTTTTGTTTATTTCAAGAAGAATGATTCATCGTTTTGTTTTGGTAAAATTTTTATTTTAATTTTTCATATGATATTTTTAAGACCACAACATTAAAGGACATTTTGATACATTTGACATAACTTTAATTTAGAATGATAAGATTGAAAAATATTCTTTATTTTTTTATATTCTGTATCAAGTCAAACTAACTCATTTTACTGAAACGGAGGGTGTAATTAAATAAACACATCCCATAATGATCATAATCTGCCCAATTAATATGATGTGAAAATTGATACCAATATATGCGGGGGATAATTCGTCCACCTTGACCAAGTGGGTCCATATGCAACACTTTATAAGAACACAACTCCTTCCCACAAAAATATCATAGGACAAAAAAATGCCTAAATATTGAGTGAGGAAATAATTTAAATAGTTTTAGAAAGTACTACTATAGTATAGTAAAGATGGCCGGAAAAAAATCTAAATTTCAGATGATTGATCGAAATTTAGATGGTTTTATAAAGAATTCAGATGAATCTGAAGACAAATATGAGTTGACTTTTGGATTCATAGACGAAGGGATCGAGTTTCAATCATGTGAAAATTCGTTGGAATCGAACATTAGTTATAGTAGCGGAGAGATATTAATGGACGAAGAGGAGGATGGAAATGTTATTATTAATAGTGAAGAGAATAAGACGTTTTGGGCATCACAAGAAGAGCTTCTTAAGGTAAAATGTTTCAAGTATTTACTAGTTTAATTTCGTATCACGTTATTTCAAGATTTTAGATTTACAGCAGGTTTTAAATACAAGGTATATACGTACATTTTTATATTTGGTACATCTTTCTCAATTACTAAATATTTTGTTTGTGTTTATGTTTTTATAGACAACATTGTGTAGGACAACTTCATTTGAATCGAAAGTTAGAAAAGCAACAAAAGATGCTCTAAAAGAATTGAAATTCAAAAATATCAATTGTAGCTGCCTGAAAATGATTTCCGATGGTTGTCGGAAATGTATGCAAAGAGAAATCTCTGAACGACTTATAAACGAAGGCTACAATTGCTTCATTTGCAAGTCCAAGTGGAAAAGCTCACCCAAAATACCTTCAGGTATTATAAGTGGCAGAATGGTCTTGCTATTACCATCTATTGAGATTCAACATGTTAATTTTGTTATGTTTATTGTTTTTCCTTTTAAAGGTGAATACACATATATGGAAGTGGTGAAAAATACGAGTTCAAGAAAAGGGGAAATGAAGGTGATTATAGAATTAAACTTTCGGGGAGAATTCGAAATGGCACGAGCTAACGAAGGGTATAACCGTCTAGTGGAAATATTGCCGGAAGTATACGTCGGAAAGATCGAAAGGTTTCGAAATTTAATAAAAATACTATGTTGTGCTTCTAAAAAATGTATGAAGGAAAATAAAATGCATATGGCTCCATGGAGGAAGTATGAGTACATGCAAGCTAAGTATCTCGGCTCGACGGAAATTAAGTCGGAGACAATTTTTCCGGTGAACAATTTCCGGCGGTTACCAAGGCCAAGTGCTTCAATGCTCACTTTCGATTTGCTTGGTAGCTTGACCCCGCCGTCAACTGCGGCAGGGTTACATTGTCCAGCGATTAAAGTTGTCTGATCGGGGATAAAATTTTGAGTTATTATAGACTATAGTAATAATAATATTAGAATATTCCTATTTTGTCTTTTGAAATTTCGAATTGTTAGTTTCCCATGTAAACTAGTGAGATATATATGTTATAACTTTAGCATATTCCTATGCATGCATCCTTGTAAATTATGGTTCGTTTTAACTTAATTTTATATTTGTAAGGAATCTATACTAAATAAGTATGGATATAATTTACAATTTTCAGCAAATTAAATAAATTATTGTAGAATTTTTTGACCTTGAATTGTAAAATTCAGTATTAATCATCAAACATCATATCAAACAGGTAAAAAGTTGAAAAACTTGCATATTTGATTTAGCTAATTAAAAGAAGTAAAAGTGACCAAAAAGAAAAAAGGTGATAAAAATTTAATTAAGAATAGGAAGTGGTAGGTTATTCAATGATATTTAATTGTGTTGAGTCAAAAAATTTCGTTAAGAATATTTAAATATATATATATATGAAGAACAGAAGAAGCTAAGTAATTTAACGTCTACTATTATATATACATGGTTTGAAAAATGAAACCTTATTTTCTTCCTTTGTAAATTCAGCGGTTTCTTTCATGGAAACCATCGTGTCATCCAAAAATTAATCTTATTTTATGTATAGTTTTGTGACACACTGCTACTTGAAGACTTAAAAATAAAAAATAAAAATACTTACAAATAGAGCTGTTTATGATTATGATTAAAAAATTAAATCGAACTGCAATTCAAATCTAACTCATTAAAAAAATTTGATATTTGATTTGATTTGGTAAACAGATTATATTTGGTTTGATTTTAATTTTACTTTAAAAAAATCGCAAAAATAATCAAACCAAACTGAATAATTATATATATAAATTTTATAATTATTTATATAATATTCATAAATAATATATAAATATTTTATTATATTTTAATGAACTTAAATCTTTAACTTTATCATTTATATTTGAAAATTCTCTTGTTAGTGTTTTGGCATATAATTTTCTTTTACCCCTTCCCCCGGGTAGTTATTTGATTGTTGAGCTTGAATTTGTTTTCTTATAAATATTTGATATTTGGGATATAATGACTTTAGTATTGCTTAACTGAATCACTTTGTTCGTGTAATAATAACTCTAATATTATTTCTTAATTGAATCCACATTAGCTTTTTGTGAATTATTCATGTACCAGGTGTTTGTATCTCTCGAGATGTGTATGCCCTCAATAAACTTATTACTTTCAAATTGAAAAATAACCAAAAAAATAAACGAAGCCAATCCAAACCGACAATAACCAAAGCCGACAATTATTTTTTTCATTTTTGGTTTGATTTAATTTTAAAAATTCAAAAATCAATTAAATTGGTTTGATTATGATTTTAACTAATAATCAATCCAAATCGAACCATGAACATCCCTACTTACAAATATGTTCATTCCTATTATCTAGCTTTGATTTTTATGGTGTTTGAGGATGTTTTAGCATTTCAAATTCGTAAGGTTATTTGAGACTTCGTTTTAATTTTTATTCAATCTTTATAGGATTATATTGGTTAGAGTAACTTAGTAAACATATGTATCTTGTATTTGTTATTTTTTGAATCATGAGTATGACTATTTCTTTATTGCTTCATCATTTGAAGGGTACTATTGGTACTAATTCAAACAAGAATTAGGGGATAAGAGATCACGCTCAAAGTTTTATAATATAAATAACTTTTGCAAAAATTAGGCGGATAAATAAATATATACTAGTTAATTAGCTAATATAGCTATAGTTTGAATTAATTGCAGTCACATCAAATATCTAACTATAATTACAATTTGAGTTTTGCATAATTTGCGCAATTTATACAAATGTTGTGTGCGAATACAATTTGAGTTTCATATTGTTCACGCTATTACACGAAAGTTGTGCGTCAATCAAATTGTATAGAGAAATATACAAACATTACAAATTGTATAGCGAATTATACAAATGTTGTGCACGAATTATATAGCGAAATATATAAAAGTTGTGAATTGTATAGCAAATTAAACAAATATTGCATTAATTTACAAATTATACAAACGCTACTATAACCTATATATAGTTACGAAATAAAATTATCCAAACTATAATTATAGAGCATACTTAAAATATTTTTGAGTAGCTATATACGAAAATTTTCCAAAAACTTATTGAAAAAGTTTAAAATGCAATAGTATTATAGAAGGTTTTTCTTTCATCTTTTCTCATTAAGAAAAAAAGATGAAGACATATTATCAAACGTCAATAAGGATAATTAGATAATAAATTAATGGTGACAGAGAAATGTCATTATCTATTAATCTTCGAAATATATAACCCGTCATTCAAAACAGGCGAAAAGTTGAAAAAATAAAATATCAAAAGCTTATTTGATTAAGCTAATGTAAAAGTGATTACAACATTAATAAGATATTATCAAGTGGTACTAATAAAGAAATGGTAGGCTATTAATTGATGTTTATCCATGTTTATGTATTTGGATAATTATAAATTAACTTATAGTTTGGAAAATGACAATATAGAAACTTACAAATAATGAAGGATGCTGCATGTCATCGTAAATGATTGTCAACATTGACAACTACTAAAAAATATTGAATTTTATATGACAAGCAAAACACTTAATTAGCTGTTTTAACAAGCCACCAAAAGTACTAAACGTTTATTCTTTTAATTGGAAAACAACAACAATTACATAATCGAAATCAGAACTTTAACTTTATGATTTGAATTTTAGAATAACGATTTCAATTGGTAATAAATAAGTTCAGGATTCAATTTTTTGTAAAATTTAACTAAAATATTTTTACACAAACACATTATTTTAAAAAAAAAAATTGAGTTCGATTAAATCCGTATATATCTAGACTTTTAATTTCTATCCTTGTTTTACGCTAAACCGTGTAAGGGGAAACTAGGAAGAAAAATGGAGTGTTTTCAAATTGCTTGCAGAAGCCCAATATGTAGGCCCAATTACATTGTTAACAATTTGATACAGGATTCCATTTGACAAGTTGCAAGGTATACATTTTTTGTGAATGCACAACAACAATAATATACTTAACATAGTTCCACACAGTAAGGTCTGATAAGGAGGATAGAATATATGTAAACCTTACGACTATTTCGGAAGTAGAGGATTGTTTACGACAAACCATTTTTTGTGAATACACAATGGAAAAAAACAAAACAAATTAAAGAACTTGTAGAAGCAATTGTGATTTTGGTCCTACTTCTTTTCCCCTTTAGAAGAGTTGATTGCATCCTTGAGAATGGAATTATAGGCAAACTCAATGCAAGATTTCAACTTGTTTGGATCAACAAAATCTTTCTCCACAACTATTGCAATTCTCAGCGTGTCCACATAACTCACTATCGTCACCGAAAAACTCTGCAAAATAAATACACAAATATCTAATTAAGTACCTTGTTAATTATCATTCAACATTTAATTTTGAACCATCTAGTTTATAATATTTAATCCATACATGTATAAATTTTAATAAAAATAATTAAAAAAATATAATTAAATCACCTGTGGTGCACCAGTGACAACAAAATATAATCCTTTAACAGGCTGATTAGCCAAAGCCATCTCTTCTACTGGCCCGATCAGATTTGTTAATGCCATGCTTGTGTGCTTTAATGTCCCATGAATAAATCTAGCTGTGGCCTGAAATTTAATAATTATTTTCAGCTATTAATAAAAAAAAATAAGAAAAAATGAAATGTTATGATAAATAAAAATATTATACTTCCCAATTTATGCTTATCGAGAATCTTTTATAGCCACACAAATGTCATGGTATATGTAGCGCTCTAAATTTCAAAACTTTTAGGACCATTTTGGACATGATTTTTCCGCCCTTTTTTCAAAAGGAAAAAAATTCCAACACAATGTTTGGTTTACATTGGAATAATTTTTCATTACTTTTTTAATATGAAGTACAATTTTCAAGATTTTTTTTTTCGCTCATAAAACTTCAATTTTTATATGTTCAAATAGAATTTCAACTTTAAATATTATTTTTCAACTTAAACTTCACACATATACTATTTTTTTTTCAAATATCACCAAATTCATGTCTGAACACCTACCTACTCGTACATAAATCATGTTATGCCTACATAGTTAATGTTACAGGTTTCGAAAGTTTCACTTTATACTTATAAAGAGGAAAGTATTAAAAAAACCTTAAACTTGAGACGAATTATTAATTTTATCCTCGAACTATTGACAGTACTAAAAACACTCGTCTACTTGACTAATTGAACTTAAATACAATCCTAAATTCTTGCCAAGTTATGAGTTGTTTTTAATACTTGTAATAGATCGAGAGTGTATTTTAGTATAGTTAATCAAGTAGATGGATGTTTTTAAGACTGTCAATAGTACAAGAATGAAAGTAATAACTTGGTCTAAATTCAGGAATACTTTTAATACTTCTCTCTTTTTATAAATAAAAAAGTCTCAAACATGATTCAAACTAAAGGAGTAAAATGTAGTTTACTTGTAATAGATATATAATTAAGTCCTTAATTAATGCAATTTACCAAGATTAATCCTTTTAAAAGGTGTGGAAAAAGAACATACCTCAGGACCTTTTAGCTTCTTCAACAAATCAAGCAATTTGCTAGTAAGCCAAACAGATGCAGAATTCCTTTTCCTGTCTATAAGTTGATGAGCTTTTTTAACAAAGTAAAGAGGATTATTACTTTTATTTTTAGTTAGTTTTGGCAATGAGACAGGCAAAAAAGTGAAATGATTTCCCCATGGCATATCAGCATTAGGCCTTATCATGTCACTAACTGACTTGTAACTTCCACCAAGTGCCCTTGTGTTGAATAAAACTAAAGCACAACATTTTCCATTGCATGTTTCTTTGTTTACTTCTTCCATGTATAATCTTGTTCCATATACAACTATACCTGTTATTACATCATTTATTGTCTGAAAAAGAAAAAAAAAACAAGGGGATGGGAAGAAGAAAAGGTTAGAAATTGTATTGTTTTGCATCGTTACATATAACATCAGCAATATGAAGGATAAAGTAATAAGAAAAGTAGGGTATAAGGTATAGAGGTACGCCTACTATTAAAAAAAAAAAGTAGGATAAAACTACTAAAAGGACACTATTTTACCACTAAATTTCCCATTGAAAAATGTTGGATGTCTATTTAATTGAATAGGTGACAAGAGAAAAAAAGTTATATTTTCATTTCAAAAAATTAAGAAATTTTCCACATTTTAGTGGAAATTATTTTTTCTATTATACATTCTTCCATCACATGAAACTTTTTACCATTATATAATGATAGATTTAATAATACGATATAATTTATTTAAACAATAATTAAAATACGTTAGCAACACAATATATATAATTCAATAAGTAAGAGCCATCCAAATAAGTAGTTATTGGAGCTTGTTAAAACAATAACAGTAAATAATTATAGATTTAATTTGTTAAAAACATTTTTTTTTTTCAAATCCACACATTTAGTGTAGTCTAAATCCACACATTTATATAAGAGGCTTGTTTAGCATTCAATTAAGATTTATTATAAAATTTTACTACTAATTACCTTATTAAATATTACACCATCATATATATCCATTAAAAGCCAATTACAAATAATCTTATTCAATAATTTGGTTGCCACCTAAATTGAAAATAATAATAATAATAATAATAATAATAATAATAATAATAATAATAATAATAATAATAATAATAATAATAAGTAACCTGATATAACTGATTAAATTATTATGAATAATGATGTGCAACTTTCATTTCACTACCATATGGACCGGTAGGTTAGACAATTAATGTGATATTTAATGTTTTTCTAGAAAATACCAAATTAGTTCAAACTCCCATTATTGCTTGGATATATGTGTCTAAGAATTAAAAAAATCTCATTATTGCGTGTACATATCTGTCAAAGAATAAAAAAATCTCACCAAAAGACATGATTGATGAGATGGTCGATTTTATTACAAAGTCTACACAATTCTTTTTTTTAAACTTAAATTTTGGATTGTAATTTAAGTAACTTGAGACTGAATTTTCTTTCGTGTAAGAGTTTGGAAAAAAAATTATATATAAGAATGAATAAATACTTACCACATTTAAACTGGTCTTAATTTGCTTGAGGCTATCGAGCAAAAATGTTTTAGTAGTCAAAGCAATTGGTCGAAACTCAACTCCATCGTTACCAGAACGAATCGCAGTCCGATCATCTTCTATCAAAGTGCTCTTCAAAGTACTCCATCCAAAATCATACACCGTATTCACAATTCCTTTAAAAAATCGAGGCACGATTTTAAAATTACTAATGAACCCTTTGTATTTATTCGAATTATTGAAATTTGATCTTTGGCGGGAAGGAAATGTTAGAGGAAGTGACGGATTATCGACTCTTTGTAAACAGGAAAGAAGGGCTCCCATCAATGAATAACCATCTCCAAGTGAATGATGGAGTTTGAATATTAGATTTCCTGCTGCATTGCTTGTTGGATATTTGAATATGTGAATTTCCCATAGTGGTCGATTTGGCGGGAATTTTTCCATTGCTAAGTTTGATATATAAGTGGAGAAACACTCATCGTAGAACTCAATTGGTTTTTGAGATGGAAATATTGGGGTTTTAATATGGTCTGGGTAGTGTACTTCGACTCGCTTCCATTTCTTTTTTCCTTTTTTGCTCGTGACCTATTTTAGAGAAGAGAAAAATATATTATTAACAGAGTAAAATTAAATAACGAAGATTTAGGGAAGAGAGTAGTACTTCCTCCGTTCAATAATAGTTGTTTATTATTTTTTTCGTCTCAAACTAATTAAATTTTTGAAGCTTTTTTCAATGTTCAAAATAATTGAATTATTCAAAGTTCAAGAATAATGATTAAATTTTTTTTCATATCTGTCCTTTCATTTATTGAAGTTTTATATTTTCTTAATATGTGG
>JAOTQJ010000099.1:17740044-17755232 GCA_025642045.1 Solanum sejunctum | reverse complement strand
AAAAATTGAAAAAGATTATATTATTATTTTATATATAGTATTTTTCTTTTAAAATATTTATCTCTATATATCTGACGTTATTTAATTTTTTTTATAAACTTATGATTTAAAATTTTGAACTTTGAACTCTTTTTATAGACATAAAAATCATAAATCTAAAAGAATTTAAATTAATATTTATAGAGAATTATGGAGAGAAGATAAAGAAACCAAAACACTATTTTTTTGTGAAGTATTTTGTCTCGTGGGAGTAGGTTTTCCTACGTGGTTTTTTTTTTCTTTAGGATTTTGTTTTGGGTTTTCTTTCTTTAGGATTTTGTTTTCTTACCTTTTTATTTTCTTTATATTGTGGGTTTTCAAATTACTTAGTTTTTTATTTTTCTCATAATTTGGGTTTTTGTAGAATTCTTTTTGATTTATAATTTTTATATTTTTATAAAAAGAGTTTTAAATTTAAATTCAAATTAAAGATTTTAGTTTAAATTATATTTTATATTATAATATAAAAAATTCTTAAAAATATTTTTAAAACATTTATAATATTTAATTTAATAATATTTACATAACAGTTAAATTAGTTTAATAAAAGTAAATCAAGCAAGAAATTACTTAACATAAATCTTAATTATCATAACATAAACTTTGACCAAACAACATCTACGAAGCTTAGAGTAGCCAAACACATTAAATAAAACCAAAATTACCACAACTAATTAAATCAAATTACAGAAAAACAGCTGCCGTAATCAGACTGATAAATAACCCAATCAAAACACTTGACGAACTAACATCCACTGCAGCCGCCGACGTCCCCGGAGCCGGAGCTGGTGAAACAGATCCCGGTGCAGGTTCCGTCGGAGGAGTAGGGGTAGTGACCGGAGAAGTCGCCGGCGATGGAGATTTATGGTGATGGTGATTCGGCGACATGACAACTACTAGAACCTTCTGGCCTTTCTCACAGTGATCGTCTTTTCCGCTGATGAAATAAAATGGGCCATTTCTTGTAAATTTCAATTTGGATTGGCCATCTTTTAAATGATGGATGGGCTTTGTTTTGTTACATTTTGTGTAATCATCGTTGTCATGGACCACCAGAACTGAATCGGACCCTTTCTTGTACTTGAAAACTGCACCAAAACAACGAAACTTACAACGTAAAAATTTAAAACATATTTTATCATATTTATATAATTATATAATTATATGTTTACCAAATTATCTCTATTAAGAGATTGACTAGTAGTTACCTTTGGTAAGCATTTTGGTAATATAATTAAGTTTTTACCAAATTATATATATACTCATAGTGTAAAAATATTTACGAACTAATTTACCAAATTAGCACTATTAAGAGATTGACTGGTTGGTACCTTTTAGTAAGCATTTTGGTAATATAATTATGTGTTTACCAAATTCTTATTGTATTAAGAGATTTGACAGATAGTTATCGATTAAGCAATTTGATTCTAGAATTTTGTTATATTGTTATTGAATAAAATTTAAACCAAAATACATATAGAATTTATGAGTTATGATGTTTCTAGGACGTAAAAGCATATAGTTATTAATTTTGATTAATCTCACATATAAAACAAAAAACATGTATGTATGTATATAAGGAGCATGTGATATTCTTTTTACTTACAGATGTTGAGTTCTAAATTCACAACGAAAAAAAAAGGGAGAAAAGGTTTACCAATAGTATCATTGACTTGAAATCGATTTCTTCTAGCCCAATGATCATATGATTCAGACGGCTCTAAAACCCAACCTTCTTTGCCACCAACATAGAATTTACGACCTTGAGTCAAACATAGAAAACTTAAAGAGATGACAAAGAAAAAGTCAACAAATGAAAGAGCATCCATATGGTATATGTGGATCAAACTAAGAACAAAGAGAGAAAAGAGAAAATTTGTATTAATTAAAATTGGAAAATGTGTTGAGATGAAAAATAGAGAGAATTATGTGGGGTTTAAAAAGAGGGTAAAAAATAATTAACCTGCATTTATTAGGAAGGTAAATGATATTACCGTTGGATTTATTTGTGAGTATATGGAAAGTCTAGCTGGGAATTTGTGTCTATTTTAATTTATCATAAATTACATTAATTGATTTTAATCAAATATTTGTTATTTTCCCATAATAAAAAAAAGGCTTGCACATACCTGGCCTTTTCACATTTAAGATTTAAAAATATTTTCTCCGTTACCAAATGCATCTTTTGGGGTTGTTTGGTTCACGAATTAAGCTATTTTAAAATTATAATTTTAGAATTATAATTTTTGAACTTATTTATATTACGTGAAAGGTGAGATAATATAACTTTAATTAATTTGATGAAATATTTAGAATTAAAATTTTTATTTTATTTGATGAAACATATAAATTTATCCTATACTTTGTTGGTCAAAAATATAAAACTATCTGAAATATAAATTTAATTTTGAAATATCCTATGAATCAAGCAACCACTTAATATTATTAATTAGAAATACATAATTGTGGTTATTGTTTCTCTAGGACTGATTATACTCACAAGAATAAATCAAGAAATTTCCACTAGTAGAAATATTAGAAGCTATTTGCAGATTTCATGTATAGCAAGAGTTTTAATGTTTAATTTTTTATTTTTTATTATTTTTTTGTAATTACTAGTAGAAATATTAGAAGTTATTTGAGGATTTGTGAATGCATATGATCTTCAGTTGAATTTAATAATTTTAATTTTAATTTTATATTTGTTTTAAAAGTATAGCTGAATACGTATAAATTGATATTAATCTAAAATATAATATAATGAAATAGAGATAACTAAGTAATATATGAAATATGACGATAATAATAGCATATCGTAGAAGGAGATATAATTTAAAAAGATAATTTTAAATTGTAACTCCGCCTTTTACTATTATTCATGTTCACTTTTTGAAATATTGTAGAAATTCAATAGGATCCATAAAATAATCTTATTAATTTAATTGTAATGGAAACACGCACTATTAGGATTAGCTGGTAATTAAATGATAAGTATTATACTCCATAGCTCATTTTTATTTGTCATGTTTTATTTTTAAAAATTAGTTTGACTAATTTAAATTAAATTAATATTTAAAAATGAAAATTATAATATTTCAAAAACTAGTAGAGACATATTATAAGTTAAAATTCTTCTCATGTTAATATATAAATTTTTTAAAAATAAATTTTATTATAATGAATTTTAATTGGTTTGATACATTACACCAAGTCAGTCAAATATTTTCCATTTTTGAAGAGCACTGTCAAAACATCTAAGATTAGTTTCATATGAAACTTATGGAAATAAATTGATGAAATTTCTATTAAAATTTACGTAGAGATAATCGTTTATTAAGGAAGTGTTTGGATTAATTTTTTTAAGTGGTTTATAAGTTAAAAGTCATGAGTAAAAAATCTTCAACTTTTGACTTTTGACTTCATTATTTATACTTTTTCATTTTAAGAAAAATACTTTAAAAGTATTTAAAAGTCAAAAATCTAAAAAATAAGTCAATTCAACCACCTACTGTGTTAATAGAATCTGTTTCAATATTGAAGAATCCTCCAAGGAGAAAAGGGTTGACCATAATGTTCTCACAAAAATGACTTATTGATTTGATACAAGATAATCCTTCGGTCAAATTAATTTTTTAAATAAACAAAATATAACATACAAACACACATATATAATTTGTCAAGAATTTTTTGAAATAATTTATCTATTTATATGAGATAATAATAAAAAAAATATATATATTTTATCCTTTTCAGATCTCATTTATAAAATTTTAATAAATATGTTATTTTATTTTTTATATATGACTTATTTGAAGCTTTAGTAAGTGAAGAAGTTCGATTTTGTATAGGCAGAGCTTCTAGCCATGAAACCACGTAATATTCTAATTTATAAAATAATTAGATTAGATAAAGTATGTGAATATTTGTTATTTTATTTGTCTCAATTTTTACGATACTGAAAAATTTAAAAGACTCAACAAACTTTTTATGATTTTTAAATAATATAGTTTATTCTTTGTCTCACAATTTGTGTGACAAATATGAAAATTTTAATAATCGATCAAATTTTTGATATATTCTTTTATGATTTTAAATTGATAAGTATTGTGATTTAGTATTCATTACATAAATTTGAAATAACATATATTATGCATCTGTCTCAATTTATATGGCATGGATAAATATTTTAAATTTTACCTTATAATATCACTTTTTTATATTTTTTAAATACATAACATAAAATTTAAAATTTTAGAATAAACAAAAAAATGTAACAAAATTCTCCATCAAAATGAACAAAATTTTCAACTAAATAATTTCATCAAAAAACAAAAAGAATCATTAAAAGCAAACTAAGAAAAAAAGTACTAAAAATAGGTAAGGAAGGGAGCTTCCATAAAAAAGTCCCCACTATCGGAAACTCCTCTTTTATTTACTTATTAATAAATAGTAATATATAAATAGATATATATAATTTTCTTTTTTTAAATGAAATAAGCATATTTATGAATTCAGAAAGAATCTAATGAAATTCAATAAATCATGATTATCTTTTGTAAGAGGGGTCATCAATTTCTATTATTGTACTTTAAAAATGGAGCTATATTTTTTAATAATAGATATATATGATCGATATAATATATAAATGACATTCAGATTTAACCTTAATTGCAAATAAATATTTTAATATTGAATATATTAATGTGAATAGGAAATTAATAAATTTTTTTTTTTGAAAAACACTATGAGATAGGATGCAATTTGAATAACACCTTCACATTGAAGGAATAGTGACTTTTATCATAAAGCACAATAACATATTTTCATACTATCTTCATTGTCTGTAAGTCAACGGATTAGCCTAATTTCTATCAATTGATTTCTGTGCATGTTTCTGAAACACAAGAATCATGAAAAATAATCATAACAAGATCATATGACTATCGAACCGCGAAAAATAACAAATAGTAATACTCAAAGAATAATAAACTACAAGATAAATACTATGACTAATAATTCAAAATGATAAGCAGGACGATATTTAATTATCTAACTTATCGTTTATTCTAATTTGTGTCCTTTATTATCTAATCACGTACTTATAAGTTAAAGCTTTGTAATATCGTTCATAATCAACTCTCCTCGATAATTCTTCCATTAACTTCTACTTCATCTAAAGTTATCTATAGTCAATCTCTTACATCTCCATATTAAATCATTCGTATATTTTATTTCATCTATATATGTACAATAACATATTACATAATAAATTTTATATTAAATAAATAAATAAATATTTTTTTAAATTTTATATATAGTAAAAATTTTAACGCGCCAAACTTGTCATGTTAACTAAGATAGTAGGAACCATGGGGAAACAATAAAAGCCCTTCAATTTGAAAAGAAAAGAGAACAGTTGCTAACAAAATTTCAAGATTTTCAACTCCCCATGTCTTTAAACGCCTTGAAGGAGACGCTCAAGCCTTGTACCAATCAATCATTCTCACAATCTTCATCAACTTCATACAATTTTGACACCAAATCTGTAAACCCTAGAAAACCCCCAAAATCTTCTTTGTCTCAGCAGCTTCTACGGCTCGAGGATCACACTTCTGTGCTTCAAAATCAACCCCAAACCCCCCAAAAGCAGAATCATTTTGATTTGAAGAGAAAATATGAAAAACCAGAGGAGGAAGAAGAAGAAGAGGAAGAAGAAGAAAAGGGAATTGGGTTTGGGAGACCCAAGTTGGATTCTCTATTGCTAGATCAAGCAGGACCGTATGAGCCGTTGGTTCTATCTTCACCGGGTGAAAAACCTCTTGTTCAGGTGATTTTTGGCAGACCCGTATCGTCAAGATTCAACTTTTAACTATTTGTTAAAGGTGTTCTTTTTCTGTGGCATAATGATCATACATATCTAGGAAACTTACTATTTGTTTATTCTACTTGGATAGTCTGGTAGAGGTTAAGCTAGAGGACTTAAGGTCATTTGATGTATGCTTATTGGTTGTATGTGAACATTCTGATGATCTTAGGCCTCAATATTAGAGCTAGCTCCCTAATTTGGATGTGATTGATGACATTTGCCTAGAATACAGGGCAAAGTGTTATGTTCGTCCCTCTACTATTCAAAAAGTTTAATATTACACCCAGTATTGTCCATATATGCTCCTACCGTCACCGTTACAGAAGGGGTTCAAATTTTCCCTTCTGTTTATGCCATTCATTTTGGCCGTGTGACATGTCAATTCACCACACAAAGTCGGCAACACTTTCATCATATATATCATCACGGCCAACATAAATTATCTACCCAAACAACAACAACATGCTCAATGATTCTACATGTGGAGTCTAGAGAGGGTAGAGTGTACGCAAACCTTACCTATACCTTGTTTGAATCAGAGAAGTTGTTCTTGATATACTCTAGGCTCAATAAACATAAAGCCTCTACTCATCTTTCATTTCTTTATAACTTCAATTATGAAGTGGAATCTACTATATATTCGTTTTTTGTGTTGGTCTACGAGTAGCAGAAACTTTTCTAAATATCAATATATTGCGTGTTCTTTGAGAATTTCTATTTTTTATTGATGATGTCTTAATCTGTTAAGTGGGTGATAATTTTGCAAGAAATTTTAGTCAATCAAGTTAATTCATCTACTAGAGATTCTCTTCTCGTGCAAAGTACAGGAGAATTTGTTACTACCAAGTTAATCTAAAAGAGATGCAAAAACAAAAAGATATATTAGAATAAAGCACTTTGAAACTCATAGCTAATAATTATAGAAATATTTAAGTTTAGATGGTGGTCGGTGGATGTAGAGGGTAAAATGTACAATTGATCGGCAAAAGAGTATCAATTGCCCGAGTAATCAGAAATTGGACAAATAAAATGAAGAGCACGAAAATGAGGGGAGAGAGACAGAGGCGATAGTTCGAGTCCATGATCTGTTAATTTTATTTCTAAGAAAATGAAAGAGAGGCAGATCATTTATGTTGACAGAATCATGGTTTTGGTGAATGCCTCAGTCCCTTGCTTATGCTTTGTTTCGATTTTGTCCAAAGATTTTTTTCCTAGAAAAGGAGATAAACATATGGAAAATAAAAATAGGGGAATGTGAAATGATATTGTCATTTGGATGTTACTCAAAAGGAACCACAGGGGATAGCCCTTGCGACATGGAAATATACCATCTTCTCACGTAGCAGCTTCTCCCATTTTATGAGGAAGACTATTTCTAGCAAAGGTAGTAATTTCCTTCTTTTCCTCTTTGTGGAGATACTAGGAATTCTCTGCAGTATTTTTTTCCCTTGACAAGATTTTAGTTAATTCAAAGGGTTGCTTCCACAACTTTTCCCATTTTATATGGAAGGCACATATTCTTGCAAAGTTAGTAATTCCCTTCTCCAATCTCCCAAAAAAAAAAAGAAGCTCGTAATTCCCTTCTTTCCCCCTCGTGGAAACACTGGGAATGTTCTACATTGTTTTCCTGAAAAGTTTCATGATTTATTCAAAAGGTTGTTTCTCAGTCGTTAGTTGGAATCTCTCGTTTGTTTCTATTTGGCAGGGAATTTCATTATGTTTTTAAGCAAAACCTCTTACTTGGGTTTGTGATCCTAAGAATTACTGGATTTCTCAAAACAAGTGAAATCGTTCTATCATTTTGAAATTCTGTTGCCACAACCCTTTTCCATATGATGAGTCGTGAAATTAGATCAAGGAATTGGAAAGAGACATATAGTCCGTTTGGTTTAGCTGATTGCTAATAGCTGAAAAGTATTTTTAAGAGTTGAAATTGATTTTAAAAATAAGTAATTATGTGATTGTATAAATGTGCTTAAACTGATAAAACGGAGTTGACATGTTTGGTAAAAAGGTGCTGATATGCTTTTTTATCGTTGAAGATGACAAAAATACTCTTCAAATTTTACTAAAATTACAAATTTAGAAGTATCTTTCCAAAGAAAAGGAGAAATGATGAATATAGAAAGAATAGAAATTTAGGGGTTCTATTTTGGGAAAGATATTTTGTGAATTAAAAGAATATATTAAGGATAAAATAGTAAAAGCTTAGGTCAAACCAAAAGTGCTTATAAGCTGAAAATCATAAATTTGGAATGACCAACTTGGCCTTTGACTGATTTTGGCCTGTAAGCACTTGCATTATAAGCATTTTAAATGTTTATCAAACGCGTCGATAAGCCAAAAGATGCTTATAAGTCATTTAACCAACTTATAAGCTTAGCCAAACACTCTTGTAGTCCCTTTTGTTACCTGGTGAAATAAATTCAAACTATTTCTTTGTCCAGTTTATGATGTGTAATAATGATTGACTACTTATATAGCAATTTCCTTTATTTCTCTTTCAGGTTCCAGCATCTATAAACTGTAGGCTTATGGAGCATCAGCGAGAAGGAGTGAAATTTTTGTATAGCTTGTATCAGAATAATCACGGGGGAGTTCTTGGAGATGATATGTGAGTTTAATTTGCATCTCTCTTCTTGGTGTTATGGTGGAGATGATATACAATTTTGAATGCTATTATAATGTGTCATCTTTTAAATTTTAATAGTGTGATTATAATGTCTCTTATGCTTGCCTTTCCTTCTTCCTGTTACCTTATTCTTCTTTTTCTGTGTGCATATATTTGGAACAGGGGACTTGGTAAGACCATCCAAAGCATTGCATTTTTAGCTGCTGTATATAGTAAGGATGGAGATTTACCTGAATCATCAGTCTCGAAGGAACGACGAAGAACAATGGGACCTGTACTAATAATTTGTCCCTCATCTTTGATCCACAACTGGGAAAATGAGTTTTCCAAGTGGGCAACATTTAGTATTTGCATTTATCACGGGTCAAACCGTGATCTAATGATTGACAAACTGGAAGCACGTGGAGTGGAGATACTTATAACCAGTTTTGATACATACAGAATCCATGGAAGAATTTTATCAGATATTGAATGGGAGATTGTGATTATTGATGAGGCACATCGACTTAAGAATGAGAAATCAAAACTGTACGAGGCATGTTTAGCAGTAAAGACACAGAAACGTTATGGTCTTACAGGAACAATAATGCAGAATAGATTAATGGAATTGTTCAATCTGTTTGACTGGGTGATACCTGGTTGCTTGGGGACACGTGAACACTTCCGAGAGTTCTATGAGGAGCCCCTCAAACATGGACAGAGATCAAGTGCTCCAGATAGATTTGTTCGAGTTGCTGATGAGCGGAAACAACACTTGGTATCAGTTCTTCGCAAATATTTGTTAAGAAGGACAAAAGAGGAAACTATTGGACATCTCATGCTAGGAAAGGAAGATAATGTTGTTTTTTGTGCGATGAGCGAACTGCAAAAACGTGTTTATCAGAGAATGCTACTGTTACCTGATGTACAATGCCTTATCAATAAGGATGTCCCTTGCAGTTGCGGAAGCCCTCTCAAGCAAGTCGAATGTTGCAGACGAACTGCTCCAGATGGTGTCATCTGGCCTTACCTTCACAGGGACAATCCAGATGGTTGTGATCACTGCCCGTTTTGCCTCGTTCTTCCATGTCTCGTCAAGCTCCAGCAGGTTATCCCTAAAGAATTTCTCTTGGTCATCTCATGATCACTAGTACTCGTACAATGATTCCGTGATGGTTAATGATGTAGGAAATGTAATCTCAATGTAAGTTCTGTAGTTTCTATCAAGGAAAATTACTGCACTAAGAATAAGCACCTATAGTGAAAGAAAATGAGATGGGTTGCCGGATGCGATATGAGTAATACGACATAGACTGAAATAACTGAACATCTAGGAACCCTCAGGTTTAGGTGATGCATAAATGAAGTAATTAACCAATGTTATTTCAACTTATTAACTTGCATTTAGATGTGCAATCCCTCTTTTTTGGTCTCTACATTCTGATTTTTAATCTCATTTTGTTCTTGTCAAAACAAAAATTAATAAAAACAAGAGAAAAGAAGACTCAGGTAAAATGGTTGCAAACTTTGGAGACCAGAGTTCAAATCCCAACCAAGACAAAAAAACATTAGGTGATTTTTCCTCGTCCCTCTTGAGCATATGTGGACAGAGTTACTCAGTGCTTGTGCTGGTGGGAGATAGATAGTGGGTACTCGGGGGAATAGTTGAGGTGCGCACAAGCTCACTTGGACACTGTTATCATCAGAAAAGGATTAAAGGAAGAGGAAGGCTAAGGATAGTTTCTGGAAAATTAAAGAGGAAGGGTACCTCTTACCGCCTCAGAGCTGCCATTAGTAATAAGCTCAGTGACATGTCGTGCTTCTATTAATCTGGCTGTTTTATTATTCCAATCAATTTTTACTCCGATGCTCACACTTAAATTCTTTCAATCGCATCGAAACTTCTCTTACAGTACTTTCCACTTGCGATTTGCCTGACACAGAAATAATATATGGCATGTTACCTTCAAACATAATGATTCATCGTTGTCTGGTGGGGTATGGGGTGGGCGTCACTAGTTTATTTCATTATCTTTCTAGTTATTTCCAACATTGATACCTTTCTTCCTAATTTCTTTTAAAATTATTTTCCATCCCTCGCTTTTATCATTTTGTATCCTCATTCTTTGGAGCTCTCCAAGCAGATAAGCAACCACTTGGAGCTTATCAAGCCGAATCCAAGGGATGATCCAGATAAACAAAGAAGAGATGCAGAATTTGCTGCTGTTGTATTTGGTAAGGACATTGATTTGGTTGGAGGGAATACTCAAAATAAGAGCTTCTTGGGCTTAAGTAATGTTGAACATTGCGGGAAAATGAGAGCATTGGAGAAACTAATGTCCTCTTGGGTTTTACAAAGTGACAAGATTCTTCTTTTCAGCTATTCTGTAAGGTGCGATGTCAATATTCAGTTGTTTTAACCTTTTGAAATTCTGAATATTGCAGAAAGCTAAGTGCTTGGCTGACAATATGATTTTTCCTTTCTTTTGTTATGGAGATTGAGGTCCTATTATTTTGTAATTTAGCACATTTAATCTGTTCTTTTTGTTGTTGTCCTTAGTCGTGATAATCATACACTTACTTTTATGGCGATATTCAACTATTCTATTAATATTTCTCTTCTCTGTAATCGTCTGTTAGGTGACATTAATTCAAAAGACTGCATGAGTAACGTATTTTTTCCCTGCTTTATTCTGATATTAGATCAACTATGGTTTTTGTTTGGGATATGTCAAAATTAATCCACTGATGGGCTAACTGACTCCAAGAATTTTTTGGTGATAGTCAATTGGTATCTCATTGAAGAATGAAGATAGTACTTGTAACCAATTTAAAGATGAAACTTCTGTTAAGTTAAAAATTTTTGGCCTTATGATTTTGTTTTAATATAAGGATTACTTTATTTTCCTTTTCTTTTTTTGATAACGGTAGTGTCCGGGTCAATTTGTGTGCACCTCGACTATTTCACTAGGTACCTGCTACCTCCTCCAACATAGCTATTGGGTAACTCTACCCATCAAAGCTTAGGCAGATGAGAAGAAAGTACCTAGTCTCTTTGGTTTCCGTTGGGATTTGAACCTTATCTCCAAGATTTGGAGCCCACTTCATTGACCACTAAATGACACCCTTGGGTGCACTTCCATTTCCTCTCTTTAAAAGATTATTATGCTGTGTTTATTTCTATCTGATCTTTAAAATTGAGGAACAATCTGGTTTTCATTGTCTGATTATTCAAAAGTAGTTATTTGATTTTGCTACTCCTAACCCCATCTTGGGTTAAAATTACTCCAACATCACAAAACTTTTTCCTATGTGATCTCTGGTAGTGGTGCACTCTCACGACAACCTGAGGGCTGTAAATGATTTTAATGAGTATCCCCATCCTTTTTCTTTCTTTTCTTTTTTTCCCGGTTAAGTAGGATCCCGTCCTCGGCTTACTAGACATGTCTCCCTATTTCTCTTGGTTTTGCAACTTGGTTCCTATGGAGTCTGGAAAACAGCAAGAGTCAGCCAAGGAGATGTTTTGTGCTTACAAAATATACCTTTTATATGTTTAGCATAGCTTTTCAGACATGCCATTCTTTATCTAGTCCTAATTCCTCCCTTGTTAACACAATAATTATGTCATGAGCAGGATGCTGGACATACTTGAGAAATTTATTATACGCAAAGGATATGGGTTTTCAAGACTTGATGGTTCCACCCCAACTGGCCTGCGCCAGTCTTTAGTTGATGACTTCAACTCTAGTCCAAGCAAACAGGTAGATATTATCAAAATAATCAACCAATTAGATTTTCGACCCAAAGCTGGTTGGTATTGCCTATGTGATCCATTTTTGCATCCAATTTTGCTCTGTTCAGGCCCAGTTCTCTTTATTAATATGGAATAGAAAATTTTAAATTCAATTTTAGAATATATCGAACTTTATCCCTCTTATAATTTCTGTATTTTGATGTCCTCCTCATTTTAGGTATTCTTATTATCAACAAAAGCTGGCGGCCTTGGCCTCAACCTTGTTAGCGCGAATCGTGTAGTGATATTTGATCCAAACTGGAATCCTGCTCACGACTTGCAGGCCCAGGACAGGTCATTTCGATTTGGACAGAAGCGGCATGTTATTGTTTTCCGCCTACTTGCAGCTGGTTCTCTTGAAGAACTTGTTTACACTCGTCAGGTCTACAAACAGCAGTTATCAAACATTGCTGTCTCTGGAAATATGGAAAAACGCTATTTCGAGGGAGTTCAGGTTGAAAATCACTTTCCTTTCTTTGTTTTCAAGGATCTAACTTCCATTTTTGTGTCATTTTTCCAGCTGGAAATGGTTACTTATTCATGCTGCAACTTTCAGGATAGCAAGGAGTTTCAAGGGGAGCTATTTGGAATATGCAATCTATTCAGAGATTTATCCGACAAGCTCTTCACAAGTGAGATCATTGAATTGCATAAAAAGAACGGAAAGGAAGATGATGGAACTCACTCAAAGCAGGACTTGAATGTACTTGGTATGAATTTTGTTCCTGAGAAAGAAATAACTACAGAATCTTTTGTGGGAGCTGAAAGCAGTAAACATAAGGAAGAGGAGTGCAAAGCAGTAGCTCCAGTGCTTGAAGACCTAGGTGAGTTCATTTCTTATTGGTTTTTGATAAATGAGAATTGCTCTGAAGGTCCATTATTGATTATCGGAACCAACGGGAAAGAAAAGAATGGTGACTATGTGGTCATCCAAAGTGAAATTCCTCTCCAAAATAAAAGGAATGTCAAATATCATTCTAGCTTAAATGTTGATCATCCTGAAATGGAAGAAGGAACATATTACTTCCTCTGTCCTAATTCATACAACAGACTCTTGATATCATTCATTTCATTAGATAATACAACTTTAAAATTTGGTATGGCATTCTCTTTATCAATTTTACTTTTCAACCTTTACTTCATTTTTTTAACTGTCACTGATATATAAGAGTAGTCAAATTAACATCTTAAAGCTTCGTGTCTAATCAAAATCTGCTGTCTCGGAAAGTTGGAGCATAGCTCATCCCTCCTGATCCTGTGCTAAACTCTCTCCTTTCCATCACACTCCGCGTTACTTTAAGCTAAGTGATTCTTTAAAAAAGTTGATAGTTTTCGTTCTTTTTTGGCTGGGATAATGAAAACAGGGTAAGGAAAGGGGAAATGGATACCTGAAAGGTTTGAACCTTACATTTCTAGAACACAGGGTAGGAGTTCTATTGCTTTGTTACTACTTGCTTCTGACAAATTTGGTTGTTTGATAAGATGGAACAAAGAGGATAGGTGTAGTTGTTTAAAAAAATCTGCTATAATACTGTATGTACCTATAAGTTTCTCTGAGCCTTTGAAATGATTGACAATCTATTATCTTTTGTTTCTTTCCTTTTCTTTATTGGCCACGATACTGAGGTTCTTTTCACCGTGATGATGTTGCTTGCAAAGCTGAAAGTGTAGAATACAGAAGTAGAATGGTGTTTGAGTTTTATTGCTCAATTTCATTCGACTCTTCTGACATGTAGGTATTGTATATGCTCATCGGTATGAAGACATTGTTAACCTTGGACCGGCAAAGATCAAAGAGAAGAAAGAACAGACCATGCATTTAGATTACCCTCCGCGTCAGCCAAAGTTTTCAACTATTGGGAAGAGGAAATCCAACACCATAACTGGGAAGGAGAGTGTAGGAACTGTTAATCCTATAACGATCCGCAAAAAGAGCCAATACGGCCTCCTTGCCCGTTCCATGGGTATGGATGTAGTTCAGTTTAGCAAATGGCTCTTATCTGCAACACCAGCAGAGCGCAAAAAAGTACTTAAAGACTATTGTAAGAGAAAGGAGAAGATCCCTAATGGTTGAAACTTCTTTTCCTTTCTCGTCGACTTGTAACTTTGTAGCATTTAGTCTGTACAGGTTCCCCTCTTTTTAGTTCTTTTCCCCTTAAATTTACTTTTTAATGTGTACAGGAAAGCTTGTAGGATCAATGGTGACAACTGAGAAGTACAAAATTGTAACTGAATAAACAATTAGCACTCTCAATATAGTGTAAAATGTCTTGGCATATAAACAGTTCCCTTTTCAATTGTACTTGTCTACATCATGAAGTTGAGCTGACAATCTAGTATGCTGGATTGATATCAAAGTAAATTTGTAAGGTTGAATTCCACATGAAGAAGGGCTAATTGCAGTTATTTCCTCTGCATCTTGAACCTTGATACTGGCTTTGAGCTGCGACTGACAGATTGCACTTTTGAATTAACATCACTTCTGTGTTCTATGATACTACCAGTAAAAGCCTGCAGAGCATTTTCAGATCACGTATCCCATTTATAATATATCAGTTAATATTATAATCGTGTAAGAACATACCTTACTACTGTCGAATTGTGTTTCAGGGGGATGAGTATCAGCCTGTAATAAACGTGGTCAGATTATAGTTCTGTAGCTCTCAACTCTGGAATTATGAACATAGCAAAACATGCATGGAATCATGTTGTTATGATGAAAAGAATAGAACAATATGAAAAGGTGGGAAATATGCACAGTAGTAATTTTTTCCAATTTTTATGTTCAAATTGGGTGTAGGGGAAGAGGAAACGGGGAAACCAATGGCAAGACTACTGGAAAAATGTGGTATTATTGTGGGAGATGGAAGAAAGACTGA
>JAOTQJ010000099.1:17698935-17739944 GCA_025642045.1 Solanum sejunctum | reverse complement strand
GGGGGTTAATGGAACCTTCACCCACAAGATGAAAGTTATGTCTGCACAGTATTGAATTGTATCTGGAAGATAATGGAGCACTATCAGCACATTCCAACCAATTCGCTTGAGCAGCTATACCAGCAAAGTGATGAACGTGGTGCACTCGACTTTGGTGCTAGAGACCACGGCTAGGTTACTAAACTGGGAAAAAACATCAACTCCCTCCCATCTCTCTCTGTATACAAATTCTTTTCGTTAGTGGAAAGGGCAGATGATGGAGTTGCAATAACATGAGAGATATCATAGCCATTTCACGGCAAATCTGTTGAGAGGCAAGAATTTATGCTCAACAAACACTGACAAGATTACTCCTGTACAGATGGATCTGCTTCTACATCATTAAAAAGAGACAGGATCCAGAGACTAGCTGGTCCAAGAAGGCAGCAGTTAAGAAACAGACAACATGAACCACTTCTGCAATTTTACAAATTCGAATGAAATGCAAGCCAGATGAAACATAAAGCATGCTGACTGGCCCACATGCACAACCTACAGGTCTTTTGCAAGTTCAAGAGATGATATGAATCAGAAAAGCAAGATTGTCATTTAATGTGGTTCAACAGTTCGGTCTCCCAGTGCTGAGAAGAAGACAACAAACAAAGAAAAAAGGATGGAACACTGGAACAGCAAGAAGTTAGATGAGAGGAACACAGATGCGCTGGAATAGAGATATCCCCATCTAGGTAAGAACAAATAAAAGGCACTGAATCTTACTTTGTTTTCAGCTATGACAGGAGCCTTAACTTCCTCTTCTGCTTGAGGTTCCATCAGAGCATTCTCAGTCATATGGAACTTTCCATAAGCTGGATTCCCAGGTAAGCAGTTTTCTGGTACAATGCAAACATTTAAGAGAAACAGAAGTTAAAGAAATGAAGAACTAGCAAATTCAATAATCCTCAGGAAAAGAAAATTTGAGAAAGTACTGGTAAAGTTATCAACCATGATAGGTAAGGCCAATGATGCGTCTAATTCTATCTTCATCGACGCTGAATTTAAATGAAACATACCCAACTAGTAAACTCTACAAAAAACGAAGCATCGGAAACAGTCTTCGACAAGTGAATACTTCTAGAAATTCAGAAAAGAATAAACACCTCCCACCCCACAAGTTTGTCAAAAAAGAGAAAGTTCTACAAAGAATGACTCAACGACAAAACACCAGCACCGGCATTGAATACCTTATCAGCACAAAGTAGTTGAAAGACAACCTAAAATTCCAAAGGGATAGTCACTTTTGGTTGATCAGTTATTTTATATTTCATGGATGAGTAGATCTGTGAAGGTTCTGAATTACCCTAAATTGACTCCATCTGGGTAGTTACTTTGGGATGAGGGGATCAATTAACCTATCACTTTACAAGCATTTTTAGAAATTCAACAGGCAAGCAGCACATGGACTGCATATAATTCACAATTCTCTCTTCTTGGGAGACAAGGCTTACCTTTAGAAGTTGCTTTTGAACCTTCAACCTGCAAACAACAATTTCAAATAGATTAGTTGAGAGATAACAAACAAATTCATACATTGTGGGGCAAGTAACTTGAGAATCAAGCAAATCCCTTCACAACATATGGTAGAATGAGTAAAGATGCAATTCAAGAATGTATTTAGGGAGAACGGAAGGGTTACTCACATGCCAGTGATCAGGAAACTTTTCGGTGGACTGAAATGTTGAAGATTCACCTCTTTCTTTGAGCTTGACAAAGTTATGCACCAAACCACACGTCAAATGCAATTTAGCAACAACTACAGAAGCATAAAATTTGTCCATTTCAAAAGTAAAACTTTCTATTTAAGTTCAACAACATGCAACAGACCTTTAAACTTTTCATTTCTTCTTCCAACATAACAAGACCTGGGCTGACATCCGATCCAGCTCCACCTAGCTCTTCTTCCTCTTGATTGGCATTTTCTGCTTCTTCTTCTTCCTTCTCCAGTTCAGCAAGTCGGGATAATATGCGATCATATTCCTCATCATTAACATGAGGTACATCTTCAGCTTGGGAAGAACTAGGAAGCTCAGATTTCATGATACCTGAGTTTCAAGCAGTTTAGAAAGTTAAAGTAAATGAAACAAGCCGCAGTTCAGTGCAATTAAGTGATGCTCCATTACAAGTAGAAGCGCAAATCAAAATGATCAAAAAAAGGAAAAAATATGATTGAAAATCAAAGAACCACCAAAAGACAGGTGAATGTTGCTGAAGGTCAGAACCCTCATCACAACACTGAAAGATTATTTAAGAAAGCCATCTTCACAATACAGAGTAGAAATGCTCCCTCGTCCCTCCCTCCATGAGTGCAGTATATAGAAAAAGCATCCTCTTGGTTATACTTAAGATACTGGTCCATGAAAGGACAGTAAAAAGCCTGATGTCTTAGTTGCTTTTCAAAATTGGAAAGAAACTACAAAAGCTACTCTGACACACACACAATAGTCAATATAAAATCAGTCAGGTGCATTAGCGACTCTGCGTCTGTCTCTAATAATATATACAAACAACAACATACCCAGTGGAATCCCACAAGTGGGGTTTGGGGAGGGTAGAATGTACGCAGACCTTACCACGATCTCATAGAAGTAGAAAGGTTGTTTCCTGCCTCTCTAAGCGGATGAGGATTAACTTGCCCATGTTCATGAACTCAATAAAGACAGTCCAAATAACAATGGTGGCTTAGATTTTCAAGTTTCTGTAGGCCTTAGGAACTTATTCTATATTTGAAGATATGGGTCTTGTATTAAAAACACATTTTCAATAGTTTACAGTTCTATCATTACTCCTACTTGTGCACAATAAAAATCCTAAAATATACCAAACATTTTGCTAGCTTTCAAAACGAAGATTTGACAATCTTTTCCCCATTAAAATTTAGGATTTACCAGAAGACAAACCTTATACAAGTTAGCAGTGTAACAATGAAGAAGCATGCATCAACTTCTTTGGAGAGGTCTTTTTCCATAGCAACAGAAAAACAGAAAAATATCCAATACAATAGCATACATAACAACTAGCATACATGAATGAACCTTATAACTTCAACTAGAAATGTTACCAAATTTATAAAATAATATTCTGTTAAAAAGACAAAGACAGAATTTGAAGCTTATGAGTTTAGAATATTAGTCTTCTTGAGTTACTGGGTTCTAAATCAATAATTTGTAGATAAATTTCATAAGACAAATATAGGGTTTGCCGAACCAGTTTCCTACACTTTAACTCCGCCCCTGATTCTGATAGCAAAAACATTTAAAGATGCTTTTTACTAATCAAGAAAAAAAAATAAAAAGCAGACTGATAACATCAACATTAATTCGACTATATGTAAGACATAAATCAGTAACAGGTGGAACATGCCTATCTTAGATGCCTCTTTGGGAGAAGCTTCCTCGACATAGTCTTCTCTTATCTCCACAAGACCCTCCTGTCAAAGATTGATTGGAATCATCAAATTCATATATCTGAACTCCATAAACTAAAAAAGAATACGCACAAACAAGAAAAAGTTACTCCCTCTAGTCTCAAGGTATCGTAGTTTGACTAGCACAAAGATTAAAAAACAAAGGGAGACTTATGAATCTTGCCTTAAATTAGAGACGTGTAGTACTTTAGATCTTGAGATCTTAAACTTGCCATGAAGAATGTTGGAAATGAAAATTTTATTATATATAAAGAGGCACTTTTTCTGGTTCAGACCAAAAAGGAAAGTAAGACACTTAAATTGGGACAGAGGGAGTAACAGAATAAATCAAACTGTGAACATTCCAAATACCACTTAATGCTTATGGTGCTTACATACATTCATATGACGAGCAAACCAGTGAGAAGTATCTATCAAATAATTCACACCAATCGGCAAGTCAAAATCAAGTCATCTCAAACTAACTCTTAAGTGTTTGCATTTCTCAAATTTAAGTCCTATACACACAAGTTATCTCATTTCGTATCACCAAATAAGTTTCTGTATCACTTGAAACACTGTAGTTCTATTATCATTACCTGCTGCATCCAAATAAGCTTTCTAGCACTAGTAAACACAGTAGTTCTATTATAGATATTAGTAACTCAAACATTTGAGAAAGTACTACCACGTCAAAATGTTTGAGCACCATATGACAGAACCAACAAGCATACCGCTGCCTCAGAAGCTGTAGCATCAAAAAATGAGGCCTCAGCCTTAAGGTCTTGCATTAAAGCCTTTACAGACTCCACTTGGACCTCCAAAGCCTTCCCTCTTCTGTTCAGTATCTCAACTGTTTGCTTCGCTGTCCTTTCAGCATAATAACCCTCTCCTAGAAGAACCTGCATACAAGATAGAGAAGTCGAAAATTATATTCATAAAGTTGTAACTAGAAAGGATTCTAAGAACAAAATTTCAGATACTTGTCAATAAAAGAAATGATGAAGCATATTTTTTCATAATTATCCAAAGATCACTTGCAAATTAACCAGACAAATAGCAAGTTAAATATTAGATTTTAAACTTTAGAATATTTATTTACTTTAATTAAAAGTCTCCATTGATCCTTGATGTGCAAAACGTTACAATATGAGTTTGGCATCCCAGACAGCAGAGACTTCAGACTTATCAAACAGATGCAAAAAAACAATGTAGAATTCAGGAAAGAGAAAATGGAGCATATTCTATGATTTGGCAAAGATGATTCTACCACTATCAGACGCCTCATTTGAGAACAATAAACTGTCCAGTTTTACAGATGTGTTAATCATAAATCATCCAAATGGAGAGTTGTAAAGAATGGTTCATTTTGATCAAGGAAGAGAATTAACCAATAGGTCAACGACACCTCAATCCCAAACTAGTTGGGTCAACTATACCAATTCCACTCTACTCATTCTGCTCCATCCATTCTGCGCTACTCATTCGGCTCTACTTGGGTAATTAAGAGGATTCATCATAGCTATACTACTTTTACAATGATCATCAACTTATCATAATCCTCCTCCCTTATTTGGGCTTGTGACAAAAAAAAAATTTGCATGTAATGGGAGTTTGATCAAGGAAGAGCTTCTGATAGGAAATAAAAAGTTTCCATTTAATCGAGAAAGAAAGCCAAAAACTTTATGCCGGAAGGCCAAAATTTTCTGAATTTAGTATCATGTACAATCAACAGATAAGCCTTGCACCCAGTTGTGGAGCCACATGCAATAAAGTGATTCACCAGAAAGTTATACTGTCTAAATAAGGTAAAAAAAGAATTTTTAAACATATATAAAATTTATGAGTCCCCTTAACAGGTCAGCTCCCAAGTGTGACACTTTTGAATCCCCTTGTCCAAACTCTGATTCCCCACTGCAATTGCACCTCGAGTATCACTTATTAGTATTATCTTTAGTACTCCAATATTACCTCATTCTTTGATTTTATCATTACCTTCGGTTAGCGTACTATTTCTCTGTTCTTTTCTCCACTATCTTCTATATTTATGGTTTCTTCACTACCCTTTCTTACTGATTTGATATGCTTTACTTGAGTCGAGGTCTATCAGAAACAACATCTCTACCTTAACAACCTTCCCGAGATAGGGGCAAGGCTATGTACACATCACATTCTCCAGACTCCACTTATGGGATTACACACTGTGTATATTATTGTTGACTGAAATGACACAAGAGAAAAGGCCCATACTATTGAAATTGCTTACAACAACAATATATACCTAATATGATCCCACAAAGTTGGTTCTAAGGAGGGGTAAAGTGTATGCAGACTTTACCCTACCTCAATAGTAGAGATATGATATGATAGGGATAGTAACAAAAACAGCAGGTACCAAACAGTAACTACAATAAAATAATATGATAGTCTAAGTACAAGAAACAACTAAAAATAAAAGAAATCAATATGAGCCATACTACAACTACTACTGTCGGAATCGGCTAGCGATTATTACCAGAAATTCATTGGTGTGAATCAAACGACCAGGAAAAAATGCAGCTTTACCAAACGGAACCTGAAAAGTTGTGACAAAGGCGAGCACATTAACCGCCTAGACATACAACAAGCATATAACATTTCAATAAACAAAAATTTACCATGATATCATGATGGAGCTGGTCCGGGAGCCGCTGAACAAGGTTAATAAGGGTATTGTTGTCGGCGGCAAATTCTCGGAGTTGGTCCAGCTGCTTCTGCCGCTCCGATATAGTTTCCTCCACGCGCTTTGACGCTTTCTGTGCTTCTTCCACTGGAAACAGTGAGGATAGTGACATCACCGTTCCCTTTACTGGTTCTTCCATGACTTCACTTTCCGGCGACTATCGGCTGCAACAATTTTCTCTGTTTCGCGCGGAAGAAAATTAGGGTGCCTTTCAAATTTAATTTTGGAAAACATTTACGTAAAGTTATTTGGGGGAAAATATTAATGTTCGAGTTTTGAGAAAAATATTGTCAAAAAGAAAGTTTTGAAATTTTTATATATTAACTTCCAATCCGTAAAATTCTTTTACCAATAATGGTTTAAATTTTTCTTATTATCGACTCTTAATAATTTTAAAAAAAAATTTCAACAGGTTAATCAATATCTCTATAATAAATTAAATAATTATTTTTGTAACATTTTGGTATATAACCTCTTAGATAGTTTTATACTTTTTATTTTTGAAAAAAGTACACAAAATAGGTCTAATTTAAAATTATTTACTCTTAATAGACTCAATCTAAATTATTTATGCTTAATAGATTCATTACCTAAACTATTTAATTTTCTATTCACTTACCCTTTTTTTTTTTTCGCATGCTGACGTCAGTATGAACTTTGATGGTATACATGTACCACAGCAATATCATATAGAATGAGCTCGGTCCTTTGTGATACTCTGGTTGTATATTAATACCCAATTGATATATGAGATTTTTTTTAAGAAACGAATAAAAAAATTATTAAACTCTAAATTAATAGAAAATATATTCGTTATATACTCTGGCGGTATATTTATACCATATCAGTATCATATAGGATTGAGTTTAATCATCTGTGATACCATATTGGTATATGTATACTCTATTGGTATACCATACAAGTGTGTGCTGACGTAAGTATAATGTTGACACACGAATGTTAATGTTCGTGGAGTAAAATTTTACTAGTGTGAGGGATACAAAATGTAAAAGGTATATGAATGTAAATAGTTTGATTTAATAGGGTATAAGCTTAGTTTTTCGTTTATTTTTTACCGATTCAAACTCTCATTCTTTTTACAATGTAATAGTGTTTGACTTTGCGCAAAATACAACCTGTCAACTCATGTATATGATTCATTAAACTTGTCACCTTGTTTATAAGTAAGTTTCAATAAAAAAAATTCTATCAAATGTTAACGACTAAACTAATAGCGATAAACAAACATATTAATAATTTTATAATGATTTAACATATTTATAAATCAATTACTGATAATTCAAATTGATAAACTTCAAGACCGAATCGATCGATATACAAACCTAATTAGGGATTGTTTTCTATTTAAATAATAATAAAGACTGTTTAATTTAATAAGGAATGAAAATTCAGAGGTAGAATTTATTTTTTGATCTCTATTTTTTAATTATGATAATATGATAAAAGACATAATTATTCATTTATTCTTTTTACATCCTTATGTCATATTTATGAAAAATACTTTTGTATAAACAAATGATTGATATGCTATAATCACCAACATTTTTATACGCCCTATCAAATCAAACCTAGCAGAAATTTTTTTAACAAAAACGTTAACGCTAACATACCCAATAAAATTCTATAAGTATAAAATATTTTAAAATATTTGACCATCCTAAGGGCTCTTATTATGGGCAAAGTGTATGCATATTCAATTTAAAAATCATTACTTAAATTATAATTATATTAAATAAAAGTTTGTGAGTTTATAAATATTGTAATAACTTTAATTATAAGATATATGTTGATGAAAATTTTGTATTACTAATTAGGCATATGAAAAGGAGATATGCTGACACCTTAGTGAGAAAGTGCGAGAACTTGAATTTAGAGACACATGAAGAGACAGGGAAAGGCCGAAAAAGTAATAGGAAAAAGATGATTTTGATTAGGTATGATACGATGCAACTTCATATATGGAGGATTGAAGGATGCGACTTAAGATTGAAAAGAGTTGAAGTCGTATATGTTTTAGGATAAAAAGACTAGTAGAGATGGAATGTTATCTTATCTCGTGATAGTTTAAGGTATAGTCATGCCACTATAATCATGTTGTTATTTTTTTTTTCAATTATCATACTATTTTAATACTATTGTGTTTCTCATAGATTTTATATTACTATTTTTCCAGCTCTATACTTCCTCTTATTTTCTCCATCTTTTACTTTGAATTTGATATATCTTAATTGTAATTCTTTTAAAAATAATTTTTTTATCTTTATAAAATAATAATAAAATCTGTATACACGCTATTTTCAAAATAATAGCGTGTCAACAAGTACAAAAAGAGATATGAAAACAAATTAATCGGATACCTTTTACGACAGCTCAATCACAACAACCATCAATGAATTCTTCCAAGTCAACGTGATGCATTCTCAATGCAAATAACTTTACAAATATTTCTTCTCATATTTATATTTATTATACCAAACTACATAAAGTATCAATTTATATTTACACCAAACTACATAAAATAGAGTATTACATATAATTATGAAATTTCACTGGATAAGTGGCGAATGATATAGTTATTAGGGGTTCATTTTAATTTTATTTGGTAAAAAATTTATATTATTTATATATAATAAAAACAATTTTTTATGTATATATAACAAATGTTCAATCTCTTTCGATTAGTTCGTTTGTTTACTTTTTAAAATTTAGAAAATTCTGACTCTACCATTATACTACGTATGTTGCTATTTACTTGTACTCATAGTGGGAAAATAATTTTGGAACTTAAAAGTTAGCATCTATAACATATATTTCAAATGAATTTATTTTTTAGGAAAAAATTATTGAGAAAAGTTATTACTTTTTTTTCCTTATAGAACTATAATTTTCAAATTAGCTTGCATATAGTGTAAGACCTTATGATTTTCAATTTAATCAGTCAACCACACCCCTTAATATGAACACATTTGAAAGATACCTATATAGATTACAGATTGCTTCCAAGCTCAATAAATTTGAAAAATATTCATATTTGTTATTTAACAAGAAAATAATAAATTTATTTTAATAATATTTTTTCTTATAATTTATGTAGAACTTTACGCATAAAGTCAATGAATTGCACAAATACAAAAATAAAAATTAAGAAGCAATTTCTTATTAATTAAGGCAACAACAACAACAACATACTCAGTTGTATCCCATAAGTGGGGTCTGGGGAGGGTAGGTTGTACGCAGACTTTACCGCTACCTCATCGAGGTAGAGAGACTGTTTCCTAAAACCCTCAGCTCAAAACCCATAAGCAGAAGGACTAGATATAGTTAGAAATGATAAAATGAAATATAAGATGAAATGAAATGAAACGAAATAAAATATAAAAATGAAATGGAACGAAATGAAAAAAAAATGAGAGGGAAAAAGCCTACCAAATATTCAATTACTAATTTAAATATTTATAAATTAAACAGCCTACCAAGTAGAGGAAAACACCCACCCCACTTCTTCATCATTTACCAATAATAAAATATATTATCTGAAATTTTTTTAAGAACCCAATTAACAAACAGAATATTCTAATTAATGTATGTTTTGCTAAATAAATTTAAAAACTTAAGTACAAGTGAGATTCTATTTTCTTGTTTAGAATTGACCAGTGAAGGGCTTTCTTGTTGAAAACCCCTAATAAAGTTAACATAAATCAACAAACAAATTATTCTATTTTAGATTGTAGATTAGCCGTTGAGCTCTCACTTTCTCAAAAATTTGCTGGGTCTTTTGGTGCTTGTTGTTGGGTCGTTAGTTCTTTAAGATTTTTTTTCTGTTTTTTGACTTCACTTGAAGCAACCCCATTTCTTTGTATATCTTAAATATCTCTTCTTTCATACTGTAATGGGCTTAATTGCTTCATCTGGGTTGATTGTGATTTTCTTGGGGGAGAAGAATTGGCATTGATCTTGAAATGGGTGTGGCTAAAAATTTGATCTTTTTAAGAAAGAATTATGGGGTTTGGCTTAGAATTGCGTTTTATTTATGGTTTTTCTTTGGAGGGTTTTGCCAAGTAAAGGGACTCAGGCCTCTTAGAGAAAAGCATCGTTCGTGGGGGGATGAGGTTAGTGACTTGCTACTGTTTTTTATGCTTGTTGTTTCTCATTTAGGATTATGGTGTATGTTTTGTATGGATGGTAATTATGGTCTCAATGTTATGATGCTACTGTATGGCCATAGATTTTGAAGTTGTAAAAGTTTGAGTTTTTGAAATTGTACTTTTTGGAATTCGAAGTTGTGTTTGGATGTGCATTTTACTTTGAAAAAATTGAATTTTTTGTGAGTGAGAGTGAAATTTTATGTAAAACTTGTTACTTGGATTCTTTTTGAAGACAAATGTCCAAAATCTGATATAAAATCAATGGCCAAAAGCTAGCAATGTATCTGACCGTGAAGATTCTACTTTTAATTGTCAAACAAAATCGGAACTTTACTCAATTCATCTGGTTAGGATTAACGATCGCAGGTAAGTTATCCCGACACATTGTATCCTGGGATTATTATATCTTATACTTCACACCAAACGTCTCCTTTAAGTTTTGACGTCCAAAGCTTATTGTTTTCTAGCTGGAATTTTTAACCTGTGAACATCTTATGAAGTCCTTAAGCTATATCAGTGTTTGCTGCTTATTCAAAAAAAAAAAAAAAAAAAGAGAAGCAAAGTTATATGATTTGTTGCCCTTCCTTGTGTATGTTTTATATTCTCCTGATTGATACGTTTTGATCAGACGACTCCTTCAATTATTCATATGGCTATGAATTTGATGCTTTTAACTCTATATGAAAAAAGAAAAGGGATTTTAGCTTCATGTGTGTTCCCTGAGTGATAGCATTCTTTGGGAGGTTGATGCATTTGACTTAGAAATTTCAGTTGAATTTGAGAAAAAAAGTTCTAATATTTGGTGATGGAAGTGGGTTTATGATAAATGTGATTTTATCACATGTTTATAGTAGCTTAGCTTGCACTCAAATGGGTTTCCTAGTGTTGATGGATAGGAAAGAGACTTTGGTGAGGTTTAACTGACATCTAGTGCTCATTTTTTATTGCATTATATCAGAATGGTGAGCATATACTTGGGATGTAACTGATATGAGATGGTTGAAGTTCAAAGTTTCCATTTATTGGGGTGATTAATTAAAATTAACGATAGCTACAGTTGATCTACTTTGATCCAAGCTCAGCAGGCATCATGGTGCTTCTGCAGCAAAGATAGAAAAAGAAAATGATAGAAAAAATTGAAAAGGAAAGAGATGGCGCTGCTACATCTTGTCATCTTAATAGAAGGTCATTTTGGTGTATTGGAAGTGAAAATTATATCGTCATGTTTATCTATCTGTGGAATGATCATTTGGAGCTAATGTTACTCGGCTTTTCCTGATAAGTCAAAGTTAATATCAGAGTTTTGCCTAATAGGGAGCATCCATTTCCAGAAATCCTTGATGTACAGGTGGAAAGTTGGACTCTTGAATCCATATTACAGTATTAGGCATCAGAATCATGAGGGGCAGACCCACGTGTCAGGTTCCGGGTGCTCGAGCACCCACTGACCCCGAAAAAATTATGTATCCATATAGAAAATATGGAAAAAAGGTACAAATATAAGTTTAAGCACCCACTGAACAAGAAGTTCCGTGGGTGCAGTGGTTCTCCATTCCTTCTTAAGGTTCATAGACCCGGGTTCGAATCCCACTAGCAACAAATTTTTTTCCTTTGGGCACCCACTGTCTAGGAATCCTGGATCCGCCACTAAGAGTCATACAACACTAGGATTGAGGACTCGAGCATTCTTGGCAAACCACATAACAATAGGAGGTTTGACCTTCTTTAAGCCTTAATGACTCATGAGAAATAGCCAAAGATCTGTACTGTCTGATAGTTGATTTGGTTTAGTTAGAAACTATCTTATAATAGAACCAATTGCTTACATCTAATGGTTGTCACATTTTGAGGTATATTGCGATATTCACTTCTTTAATGCAAGTCACATATAAAAGGAAGTATGGACCTGAGGATGTAACATGTCTAGATGCAGCCAAGGTGTCTCGGCGCTTGGCACGTGAGAGGAAGTCTATGTAGAAAACTCTCCCCATTTAAGCCTAGCTAATATAAGTCTTATCCCTTAGGTATTAGTCTTAAGAAATTCACAAGTATGGTATTTATTTTAAGCTGCAGTGCTTTCCCAGCCCCAAATACCATGAATTAGTGCCAAAGGCTCTCTTTAAAGCAATTACCTAGCAGGTTTAAAGTCTTCGTGGAATGGTTATCTGATATCTGGGTCTGTGGGAGGTAGAAAGAACCTATTGAAATAGTTAATATATGAGCAAAGTGGCCCATGCCATCGCTATAAGAGTAAACAACCTCTTTATAGAAAGAATCACTTGTTGGAGATCTTTCTAGCATTGCTGTGATTGACTTATCAAAAATTTTGAGAAAATGTTACAATTCAATTTTCACCTTAAAGATTCTGTACATGCTATTTTTGAGATGTTTGCTTTGAAATCGTATGTCCTCCAAGCAAACCAAGTTTGTCCAACCTTTGTCAAAACCAAGGAATTGACATCGTGTCAAAGCTAAGATTGCAACGAGATTCAAGGAGACAACAATATGCTAGCTAAATAATGAAAGTGTTTGCTCTTAGTATATATTTTGTAAGGATATAACTTGCTTCTGTGCGAACTTGTCTAAATAATTGGAGAAGAGCCATAAGGAACAATTGATTATGGAGATTATGCAATGTCAATTTCTTCTTCTTCTTCTTCGCAGCCTTGTCCCTTCTAGATAAAAGAAAAGAGAAAGTTCGACCTATCACCTAGGATGGAATGGCATGATTTATTTTGTCAAGGATCTGTGAAGTTAGATAACTCCTTTACTTAAGATTGGACGTAAAATTGAGCGTAAGATTGGAAGTAAATTGGGATTTCTTGATGAACTTGCTTAGACAAATGGGTTTTAGAGAGAAATGGTTGGGATGGATTAAGTTCTGCATCAATACTGTCAGATTCTATATTCTTGTGATTGGTTATGCAGTTGGATTCTTCCCATCGGGGAGGGGATTGAGATGGAGAGACCCCCTATTTCCCTTTCTTTTTATTTTGGCAATGGAAGGATTTGACAGTATGATGAAAGTAGCACTAAAAACAGTTGAACCAGAGGCTTCCAGATAGGAGGTGATAGAGGGCAAACTAAGGAGATCTGTCAGCTGCTTTATGCTGATGATACAATTATTTTTGCAAACCTATCAAGGAACAGGTAAAATATATCAGATTGATACTTTTGTTATTTGAGGCCACTTTAGGTTTGAAAGTGAATTTGGGGAAAAGCAATTTGTTTTCAATCAAGGAAGTGGTCAATTTTCAGAGTTTGACTGAGACACTGGATTGCAATGAGGAGCGCTTGCCTACAGTTTATTTGAGCATGCCACTAGGCAACAAAAATAAAGTGGGAGTGATATTGGATGGCATTAGTGCTAGTGGAGCAACATCCCAAGCCCGGTGTCTTCTCTTTCTTCTTCTGTGGATCCAACTGAACGTTGTTTCTTTTACATTGACATCACTCGCTGAAGTCCAAACCATCTCACTCCCCACTCCCCCCTCACACCACACACACACACACACACACACAGAATTCAGGCTACAGACCGCTAACCCCCAGTCATCAAAATAAAAAGAGAAAAAGAAGAAAAGAAAAAGTGATTATGACTATAGTATGCCTGCTTGTTTTTCCTAGCTAATTGCTGATCAGATTCTTCTTGTTTTTGGTAGCAGTGGCTTTCTGCAAGGAAGGATGAGAATGAATTGGGGCCATTTTCTGCTTGGAATATTACAGGAACCTTCAGAGGTCTGTAAGCTATAAACTTGCTTTCTGGTGCTTATACTGCATTTGAGTTTTGGGACATATTTCCATGTTCTTCCTTTACATATATGATGATTCATTTCATGTGAAGATAATGATAGTACTTAATATGTCTTGTCAAATAGACTGGGCTAAGAAGATAAAAGTGATGCTATTGATTGAGCACAACATATCTCAAAGAAAACAAAGAAAAGAATATTCTACTTCCTTGAATAAATAAACTTCCCTTGCTACTGTTGTCTTGAATCTAATAATATTTTCTAAATATGACCTGCAGGGTCTTGGAGGTTCGCAGATTTAAAGAATAGCTCTTCCCTGTTTCCTGATTTTAAGAAATCCAATGGAAACTCTGTCCTGGAATTGATTAGTACTCCTACAAAAATAACTGGTGTTCACTATGTTCAGGTAGCCTTGTCATCATAATTATCAGTCTCTTATACAAAATTGTGCAACTCGGGGCCAGTTTTTCACAAAATTACTTCTCTCTCCATATTGAAAGAAATTGAAAAGATATTGGGTCTCAGTAGTTTCTACCAGATGATTATTACTGGAATATAAGTTGCTACCAAAAAAGAAAAGAAGTTACTTGACTAAAATTGGATGAAATACAACACCTTCATTTGTCTTCTATTTTTTAATCTTGAAAAAGAAACTCTCGCACAACAAATTGCATGCAATGGTTGTTTATGTTGCTTATTTTCTCACCTGACAAAGAATGGGGCATCATAATCTGTTATTGTTGCTATAAGCCTGTACTTTGAAGTCGCTATTCCATTGGATTTTTGAGATGATTAAAAATTCCCTTAATAAGATTGCTTATATCATGATTATTGTAGAGTTTATGTCATTTACCCAAATTTGAAGCTTCTACTTTAGTTGGATATAATATTTAGCCAGAACAATTTTTTTATTTAGAATCCCTACTAGAATTACAAGCAGAGTATCTTCCTTTTATTGCTATGATTGATAGTACTTAATCATAGTGGTGTATGATGTAGTTATGACATCAATGTGGGTACCCTAGCAAGCGCCATTTTTACGCTCAAGAATCAAAACCTGATAGGAAAGAGTTTGATGTTCTTATGCCCCATCGCTAGGCTTATATGATGTACTATGTTTCCTTTGATGAGCTTTTCAAAAGCTGTGTTATAATGCTTGAAAATTCAAAATTTACTTTTGCCGGCTACAATTAGTTGTAATGTTGACTGAAGCATTTTATCTTCCTCAGTTGAATATAGTTTCTATGGTGACATCACTTATTTCAATTACATTATCTTCATATAATTTAATGTTGCCAACAACAGGGTGTCATAATTTTCCATGATATTTTTGACAATGAACATGGGGGTGCTCAAATCAGAGTAGAAGGTGTATATGTATGGCCATTCAGACAACTTCGGATGGTGGCTCACAGGTACTAATTGTGTCATTTGGCTGCAAGGAAGTTCTCCGAGTATAAATGTCCAACCACCTAACTTGCTTTATGGTAGAAATTGATGTAGGAAGGTCCTTTTATAGTAGGACAATAATAAATAGTTTTATAAATTAGAAGTACGCCCAACTAATATAATTAATTTTAAGCTGTATCACTTTCTTATTACGAGATTGCAATTAGAAAATTGTCTTTATGAAATTCATGACAGCAGCATCACAATAGATGCTTAGGACTTGGTATTTAAGTGTTAGTTTTCTCATATCCGGGTATGGATAGGTATAAGGTATGGTGAAGGATTATGATCACGGATTACCTTGTGAAGTATTGTTGAGAAAGATGCTAAAAATTGTATTTATTAGGAAAATAGCTTTAAAGTTTTAAGGGAAAAGCATCACAATAGATGCTTAGGACTTGGTATTTAAGTGTTAGTTTTCTCATATCCGGGTATGGATAGGTATAAGGTATGGTGAAGGATTATGATCACGGATTACCTTGTGAAGTATTGTTGAGAAAGATGCTAAAAATTGTATTTATTAGGAAAATAGCTTTAAAGTTTTAAGGGAAAAGGAAAATAATTATCTTCTAACTGTTCTTTTAAAGACTATACCTTAGTGTTATGGATTGAGACATAGTTTGAATCTTAGAGAGGGAAAAAAAGTTAGTTGATTTCTTCTCTATTGCTTAATTCTTAGTGGATAGAGTCATCTGGTACTAGTATTGGCAGGAGAATGCGCAAATATAATATAGTAGTGAGCCACATGCATGTTGGTCTGGACACCACTGATATGAGTATACTTTCTTATGGAAAGGTTTCTAGTCACTTTTTCCATAATGGCCCTCCAACCATTTCCAAAAATTCCCTGCATACAAAAGCTGAGGAAATCTCACTGGGTATGTTGTTATTGTTTGTACTTTTCTTTTGCTTTTGTAGCAACCGAACTGTAACTCAGGTGTCAGGTATTGCAATAAGAAACAACGTAAGATAACAAAAGAAACTATATAAAAACATCTTTATTTCCCTTGAGTTAGTTCTTATAGTTGTTTGTTTTTTTTGGTAGAAAGTTCTTATAGTTGAGACTCTTTGATAGAGCTTAATTCAGCATCTGACTTATTAACTGAAATACCCAAATTGAGGGCAGAGATTTGTGGTTCATGTGTCCTTGGTCCTTTTTACGTGGCACACAACCTTCCATGTGTAATGTGAATTGAAAGGCAAGCCTACTCATCCATTAAGAAGCTTAGTCTAATTCTTACTCCCTTTGTCCTATTTTATATGACTGGCTCTCCTTTTTGTCAGTCCCAAAAGGAATGACATATTTCTATATTTAGTAACTATTTATCTTTAAAATATCCATTTTATCCTTAATGAAATAATTTATAGCTACAAACATCTATCACTTATTTTAGACCACACATTTCAAAAGTCCTTCCTTAAACTCCGTGCCAAGTCAAACTAACTCATATAAAATGGGACGGAGGGAATAAGTATTATCCGCACCCAAGGGTGTAGCCTAGTGGTCAATGAAGTGGTTGAGAGACATTAGGTCTCACGTTTAAATCCTAGCAGAGAGAAAAACCCTATCTGATTCTTCCTATTTGTCCTAACCTTGGTGGATAGAGTTACTTGGTACCTTTTGGTGGTGTGACGTGGCAAGCCCGGCGCACTAAAACTCCCGCTATGCACAGGGTCCTGAGAAAGACCTGACCACAAGGGTCTATTAGTTGAGGTGTGTGAAAGCTAGCCCAAACACCACAATCATCAATTTTTTTTTTTTAAAATCAATCCTGCGTGGAGTTGGGTAGTAAGACATTTGTCATGCTTAGGCTCAGAATCCATCCGAAAGCTCTTGTCTGTGAAACATATTATGTGAATTTAAACTATTGCTGTAGTCTCACATTTGCATTACAAGCCTGGAGATGCTATTTCGAATGCTTCATCAACTTATGCTTCTTTTGCAGCAGCAAAGAGGGTGACTTTGGCCAGGCCCAGGAAGATGATTATCTGTTATCAAATCCTTATCATTTGGTATTACTAATGACCATATTTTATTTGTCTTTGGCGTGACAATTTATGACATCGGTACTTGTGGGTTTTGCTGGCACTGATCATAATTTACTTTAAATTTCTTCATTGCTGTTATGTATTTTGGCTTTATATTTGAATTTTATAATGCGCTTGTACTAACAAATTGAAGGTTTTCAGCCATGAACGTGACATGCTTTCTCTTGTATCCAATAATGCGACAATGCATACACAGTGAAAACAAATTTGGGGTTTACTTGTTAATTAACATTTGCGCATCTCTTTATCGAAAAAAAAAAGCCGAAAAAAACCTATCACTCATTTTTATGGAATTTTCCTTCTAGTGGTGATTAATAGAGGGAAATCCTTGTTCCATATAAAAAAACAAGAAATAATGGAGGCAACTTCTTTTATTGTTCACATACCACACTCGCTCAAGAAAAGGGTCTGACATCCTGCTCAAGAAAAGAACCTGAAAAGGGACTGACATGGTCTGACAACAGTTGACAATATATCTGGACTGGCTCATTGTTATACTTCATTGCTTGTGCAGTCGCATTTAGCTTCTTTACAATAAAATGGACAGAAAATTAGGAAAGCTCTTAATCTTTTTGATATTTCATAATGGCAGCTAAGAGACTGAGCCATTTAGTTAAATAGAGAAATAGAAAGGCGGATGTTTTTTTAGCTCAGGAATTATCTGTATTGTAGGTAATAAGTTATGATAAAAATTTAGATTTACATTCTAATCAAATATTGAATGTCACAAAAGAATAATGAAATGACAATATCTTTCTTTATCTTACCTTTCCTGCACAGCTTGGAACTTTCTCATCTCAGGTCTTCCAAGAGTCGCCACGGGATAAGATTTGGAAGCGGAAACACTGTAATAATGATTACTCAAACTTTATCCAAATTTGCTTTTTAAATAATGGCTTAAACTATGCATCTCTGTTCCTGCAGCGCCTATTTATGAGTTGGAGAAACATTGTAATGTTGAAATTGCAGCACAAATTTCTCGAGTGTCATCTTCCACTAATGGTACTCGATTTATCTTCTTTACCTTGTTCATCTTCCTTTTTGCCCAATTTCTCCCTTATTTATGTAAAACCATTTTGGAACCAAACTTGGGATTCTGCATCTACGCTCGATTCTATCATTTGAGGAAATTTGCTTATTAACTTCTGCTAATTCTGTTTGTCTCTGGTTCATGTCTACATTGGATATTATTAGCTTTTGACTTCCATATTGATATTAGTTGAGAACCTCCTATCATATCCTTTCAGACGCTCTTCTAACTTTGCCTTTGTTGCATTTCATTGAAGCATCTTGTATGCCCTGATAATGCAAAACAATAGATATTGATGCAGTGTGCTGCTTCTACCCATGACTTTAATTATTATATATCTTGTATGGGTTTAGGGTTTAGGATTTAGGATTTAGGGTTCAGGTTTCAGGTTCCTGATAATGCAAAACAATAGATATTGGTGCAATGTGCTTCTTCTACCCAAAATGCAGTTGGTCCAAACCTGTGGGAGATTTAAAGAGTACCATGTATCAATTGAAATTCAAACTTATCCTTTAGTTTGAGAAAATACTCCAGAAACAAGAGATTATCTTTAGTTGCTGGTCTTTCTCCAGACGGAGATCAAGATCATTATCATCTAGAAGGATTGATGGAGAGCCCTTCAGTGGATGATGATGGAGATTGCTTCTCCCCCATGCTATTGAATGCCACTTCTATCAATATAGAGGTTTACTACAACAAAGCAGTTAACTATACGCTGATGGTCACCTTTGTATCCTCCAAGAGTTGTTATTTCAGTGATGCTATTTTTTTTCTATAAACTGCATTTGTGTGGATTCCTTAACTTCTTGAAACCTAGGTTTCTTTTCTTCAAGTACTCCTTCTCATTCGGCAAATGGAACATAGCAATACCCAATCAGTAAGAATACGACTTTCTGTTATATTCAATGACATAAGTCTTCGTATGTTACTCTTTTGCTGTTGCAATGTGTTGAGACAAATAAACGATGCCTGATATTTTTTTACAGGGAGCTGCCAAAGTTTCAATAATGATGATTGGGCAACAGGGAGTAATTGATGCTTATCTTTGTCTTCTACATCTCACTGCAGGCATACTGGTTGGTAAGTTTGATGGTAGCTGTATCTAAGTCATTGTAGCCAGCATAGTTAACTGGTTTTATTATCTAAAAGTTGTAGACTGGTAACAATGAGGTAGCCCTCTAGGGATAAGCATGGTATCAGTTAGTAACTTTTTAATAAGTCAATTTCTATGTCAGGCTTTGCTTCCCTGTAATCATTTAAGTTCTGATTTGTATATTTTCCCTTAAAAAGACAATCTGTGTTAACTATTCAATTCTTGTTGCTTCTAGCTGCAACTCTACACTCTTAATAACATCTCCTACCCTCCATTCTTTTACAGAATCTCTGTTCAATGCTTTTGCAACCGCTGCATTTTTCAAGTTTGTTGTCTTCTCAATATTTGAGATGAGATATCTTCTCGCTATATGGAAGGCAAATAGATCTATGACTAGTGGAGAGGGTTGGGAAGCAATGAGGCGCGAACTGTCAGTTCTGTACAGCCGCTTCTGTAAGTATCCCTTGCTGAAATGTGAACATGTGCATAGAATTAAACTGACTCGTCAGTATATATGTCTGTACCTTTAACATGTCTGGCTGCAAGTTATTGCTCTAGTGAAAGGGCATTTTAGATACAACAACATACCTAGTGTAATCCGATAGACTCTCAATTCAAGTAAAGCAAAAGGGGAAGGGTATATAATGCATTTGAGTTTTTCCAGGAAAAGTTTTCTTTGACATAATCACACCTGCTTTGGTATAAGTTACTGCATTAACACATCCTGATTCTATTCCATTTCTGTACCTAGGCATAGGAGGATGTAACCTCCAATTTTCAATGATTCATTCATTGCTCAACTGGGCTTCAGAAGTTTTGTAGTATCTGATCTAACATATCAGTTTTAAGATAATGAAATCAGTGTCTAGATTGCAAAATTTAGCAACGAATGAATCTTTTCCTGTTACTACATTGTGCTTTGTTTGGTTCAGACGGGTGCCAAGGGCGTAAGGATAAAAGAGTTTTTTATGACGCTCTCTTTATGTTGTTCCGACATCATTAAACATAGTGAGTGAAAGAACTTTGAAGCAATACAAGAGAATATAGTCATGCAAGTTTTGTAAGGAAACACAAAAGCATTTCATTAGCTCTTTTCTCTACCTCTCTTTTGCGACAAACTTGATCTATATCAGACATCAGTATCATTGTCATGGACAACCTGCTCATATCTCTTTGTTTTCCAAAATTGTTTTGCAGATGGGATCCTTTTAGGTGGAATTATAATCATGTATGAATTCCATAATTTTCTGCGGCCTCTTCTTCTCCTTTTGCACTCTTTCTGGATACCTCAAATTGTAACTAATGTTATCCGTGACTCGAGAAAACCGTTGCATCCTCATTACATCTTGGGAATGACTGTTACTCGACTAGCGATTCCACTATATGTCTTTGGTTGTCCTCACAATTTTATGCGCATCGAGCCCGACAAAAGTTGGTGCATCTGTTTGGGAATTTTCATGGCAGTGCAGGCATTAGTTCTTCTTTTGCAGCACTATCTTGGATCTCGGTGGTTCATTCCACGACAGGTATTATGTTGCTCTTTTGATTTTCGATGATATAGAGTAAGTTATTAGAGTTGAGAAATCAACTGTGAATATTAAGTTTACCTTGACCTATCTTTTCTGATTTTAGTATACAAAGTTAGATGATTTAGCCATAAAATAGACTCTTCATATAGAACCATTTAATCATTCATGAGTTTTGTAGTGACCTATCTGATGTAAGTTTTGTTGATGTGTTGCAGATTTTACCCGAAAAATATAGTTATTACAGAAGATTTGACCAGAACGGAAATCATGCCACTGACTGTGTCATTTGCATGACTGCTATTGATCTAACTCAATGTTCAAATAATTGCATGGTAATGCAACATTTATTGGACTTCTCTTGCTGTACTGTGGAATTACTAATGGGAAGAAAAATCCGTATGGTTATAATGTGTCAACTGTTGTTCAGGTGACGCCCTGTGATCATTTCTTTCATTCGGGTTGTTTGCAAAGATGGATGGACATAAAGATGGAGTGCCCAACATGCCGACGTCCTCTTCCTCCGGCCTGAACAGATGTTTTTTGAATTCCTGTTAATATAGAGCAACTGACATCACCAACCTGTCAAACGAGGTAAATGGCTGAGCATGAATATATTTGAAACACTAGGTAGGCTTTAGATCCCAGTAGAGACACAAGATACTAGGTGATTTCTTCCATCTACCAAGCCTTGGTGGATAGAATTACCCGGCACCTGTGTTGGTAAGAGCAGGTACCCAGTGGAATAGTTGATGTATGTAAGCTAGTCCGAATATCACCATCATAAGAAATATTTGTGGCCGGACATAAATTGTATGGAAGTTCAGTGCGGCCATGATTTTTGGAGAAGTTAAAACAAGAAGTCTGACTAATAGCATGTTTGGTCAAGCTTCCAAAATCTGCTTATTTTGAAAAAGCTAATTTCTTTGAGCTTCTTGAAAACAACTTTTGCTACTATTCAAAAGCACTTTTTCTCCGAAGTTTGGTCAAATGCCTCAATTCTCTAAAACGAGCATCTTTTTCAAAATAAAATGAAATAACCGGGGTGGTGAACCATCATTACATCAGGTGACCTCATATATAGATAAAAAGATATATGGAGTCCAAACCAATCTTGGCTTTCTAGAATAGCTTGGCCAAACAGGCTATAAATGCATTACGTTGTCATTGTTCCCTCTATATATAGAAAGATCCCTTCTTCCCTGTGATCCAGATTGAAATAATATGTGACCGAACTTTTGTACTTTCTCTTAGGTTGGTATCCGAGGGGATCAGAAGCATTCTTGAGAAGTCTTAAAGTAGGTTTTGAGAATTTTAACGCAGAAACACCAGATTGCTGTGCACTGTTCTTGGGATGTACATTATGGTCATTGCAGTTTTATTCAAGATGATACCATTTTGGTTTTCTCTTCTTGTAATTCATTACATTTTCTTAGAGATATTGAAAGTTGTAAATTTCAAGTTGGGAATTATAGTCTTACAATCAGCACCTTTGATTAGTTGAATTACAGGTAGATAGCAGTAATGATTTTTCACAGGAACAGTTGATGTGTGTACAGTTTGCAATTTTTCTTGTACTAAATAATATGGTTCCTCGTACAGAATTTGTTCTAATTTGTCCAATAAGTGATGAAATTGTCAACTAAATTCAAGTGTTGTTCAAAAGGTGACCTGGGATTATGATGTGAAATACTTTGGAATATTATTTACTCATGGTCTCATTTGGAATATTGAGGGAAGGGAGTTGTTGTCTCACCAAAACTCATGGCACTGACGGAGTCAGAATTTTCACTAAGGGGGTTTTAAAATCTGAAAAATTAGTCACTTAAATTAGTCGAAGGGAGTTTGACATCTAATATATACATAAAAACTTAATTTGAATTGTGTATAAGTAGTATAATTTTCTGAACTCTCTAACCAATAGGTAGCTCCGCCCTTGTTGCTCGGTTGGTTGGGGAACAAGTTATCTCAAAATTGTTATTCCACCCTCAATACGGGATAAAAATGACATTTTATTCTTGGGATAACTAATTTCGGAATAAGTTATGCCACAATTTCATCCCAACTAAATTTAGGATAAACTTATTCTAAAATTAATACTAAGTTAATTATCTCTATCTCTCGTACCAAACGAGTCCTAAATTGGTGTGCAATCAAGGTATTGAAAAAATCAATACAAACGCTTTTTGCCCAATCCAATCCTTTATATACAAAATTAGCAGATGTTTATTCCCCGAATATCGTAATTGCTTATGCCTCCCTTAGGAGTCTAAGTTATGTCTCAGTCCAACTGTGACTGACCATTGCTTTAGTAAACTATTGCCTTACCAACTAGCTAATTAGATGGGAGTATTTACAAGTTTAAAATCCTACTCTACTGGTAAAAATGTTTAATATATTGTAGCAGGCTACTTATCTACTTCTCTATGTTACAAATCCATATTTGCAAAAAACAACTGCATCTAGTAGATAAAGCAAGAAACCACAGATAAATTCAACTACCATGAAATATACAGTAGAAGAAATTTCAGAAGAATTCACAATGTAGACAGCAACTTGATGAGAATCATTGTTTGGGACCAAACATATAAACAGCATCAAAGTTAAAATCACCAACATATAAAAAATATCATGACACACCATATTTACAGAATTATTATGGACATTATTCTTTAGAAAATGAAAATTCAAGCTAGTACTAATTAGTCACATTTTCAGTAGAACCAGCACATGAACACCAACATCAAGTGCCACAATGAAATACTAAACAGTCAATAGGATGCTCATTCACAGCATCACATTCCTTCTTGCTTCTCTGAAGAGGCTTTTCTGGCAAACAGTTCCGACGATCATCGTATACTATACCCTTTGATGTCAAGTTGCTGCAAATCCCTAGCTCCTCACAAAAATAGTTATAAGAGAATGTGAAGTTAGAGAGCTTAGGCAAAACACATATTCCTTCTGGTACAATTCCAGTAAACATGTTATGAGCCAAATTTATTAGCTCCAGGTGAGCTAAACCAGCAAGTGTGTAAGGTATTGGCCCTGCTAACTTGTTATTGCTCACATCAAGAACTTTTAACTTGTACAAAAATCCCAGTTCAGGAGGCAAACACCCTGATAAGCTAGTATTAATAAGGAGCAATTCTTCTAAGGTGTTTGCAAAGTTGGATATGCTAGGTGGCAAGCACCCTCCAAAGAAGTTATTGGCGAAAACTACAACAGAAGCAGAGCTTGATCCTAAATTTGAAGGGATCACAGAAGTTAAACGATTGTTATTAACGAAAATAGCATCGAGATCTTTGCTAAAGAGTTGAGAAGGCAATGGCCCTTCAAACTCATTATAGCGAAGATCGAGATATTTCAAGGAAGGGAGAGAGAGGACAATGTTAGGAAAAGGTCCTACGAATCGGTTGTTGCTGAGATCAAGCTCATACAAGAGAGTGAGGTTGGATAAAGAGAGTGGGAGGATTCCACAGAAGCGATTGCTGTTTAAGTGCAGCAACGCTAAGTCATTGAGAAGACCGAGTTCATCTGGTAAGAAACCAGCTATATCACCATGGTTTAGATCAATGCCAGCAACAACTTGGACTTTGGTGTCATTAGGGAATGGTGCGCAATATACGCCAGTGTAGTTGCAGACCGAAGGGCCAACCCAATTAGAGGTCATGTTATTAGGATCAGAGTAGATAACGCGTTTCCAAGCTTGGAGAGCACTGTAGGCCTTGTGCAGCCTCGGGTTTGTTATAGCCTTATCGGAGGAGTGGTGGCTGTGTTTGGCCGCTAAGTTGTTGAACACATTGGAAGTAAGACTTAGAAGCAAGAGAACAAAGGCAGCAGTAGTAATGGGAAACGAAAATGAAGCCATTTTTGCTAATGACTAGCAATGCAATGCTTGGCTTTTGTAAGCTGAGATGATCCTTTCTTTTTCAAATACTTTTTAAGGTCCTCTGGATAATGATGCAATTGATATCTCCTGTTAGGACTAACGCGTTGACTGTTTATTCTACACAACAACTGAAAGAACAGCAACCTAACAACTTTAAGAAATAGCAGCCAACATAATGATTTTTTTACAATGTTTTCACGCCTTTCGTACAAAATTTCTTGGATTCTAGATCTTGTACAAATTCAATGTTAACAATGATCATGCTGTTTGCAGACAAAGTCAAGAGTTAGAGGATGTGATGACATAGACTTCCCTCCTTACAGGTAGCTTTCTCAGTTGTTTGAAGTGGGAATGAATAGGGACATAGTATAGGTAAGGGCACACAGGATCTTAACTTGAATTTAAAGCATAAGACTTTGTTTCAACAAGGTTTTAAGGTGATAAAAATTTGTGTTGGAGTTAGGCCTCAGCTAGAGGAGTTTTCGTCAAAACTTAGTGGCACAACAATGATTATATTGTCTTGTTAAATGATACATTACATCTATCCTAGGACAGAAAGATCCTGTGGCTTAATTATCTTATTATACGAGTTATATATAGCTCTCTACCTCTATGAGGTAGTGGTAAAGTATGCGTATATTCTACCTTCTACAGACCCCACTTGTGGTATTCCACTGGGTATTGTGTTGGAGTTAGGCCTCAACTAGAGGAGTTTTCGTCAAAGCCTAAGTGGCACAACAATGATTATATTGTCTTGTTGAATGATATATTACATCTATCCTAGGACAGAAAGATCCTGTGGCTTAATTATCGTATTATGCGAGTTATATACAACCTCTCTACCTCTATGAGGTAGTGGTAAGCTATGCATATATTCTACCTTCCACAAACCCCACTTGTGGTATTCCACTGGATATTGTGTTGGAGTTAGGCCTCAGCTAGAGGAGTTTTCGTCAAAGCCTAAGTGGCACAACAATGATTATATTGTCTTGTTGAATGATAGATTACATCTATCCTAGGACAGAAAGATCCTGTGGCTTAATTATCATATTATATGAGTTATATACAACCTCTCTATCTCTATGAGGTAATAGTAAGCTATGCATATATTCTACCTTCCCAAAACCCTACTTGTGGGATTCCACTGGGTATTGTATTGGAGTTAGGCCTCAGCTAGAGGAGTTTTCGTCAAAGTCTAAGTGGCACAACAATGATTATATTGTCTTGTTGAATGATGGATTACATCTATCCTAGGACAGAAAGATCTTGTGGCTTAATTATTGTATTATACGAGTTATATACAACCTCTCTAACTTCATGAGGTAGTGGTAAGGTATGCATATATTGTACCTTCCCCAGATCCCACTTGTGAAATTCCACTGGGTATGTTGTTGTCTAAAGAAATGTATTAAGAAAGGACAGATGTTTAGAACCTTTCAACGAGACAGTGCCTTTTCAACTCTCATAAAATGTAATCTATTCCAAATATATATGCCAACTCTCTCAAAATGTAATCTATTCCAAATATATGTGCCATGGTTCCTTACTTCGACAAGGTACAAACATCTAATTTGAAATTTTTAGATATTTTCTCAGACCTATTGCCAATACTAAGTAGCAGTCAAAAATTTGTATCCATTTTTCCTGATATTATTCATTATTGCCAATACTAAGTAGCAATCAAAAATTTGTATTCATTTTTCCTGATATTATTCATGAATCATGTATCGCATGGCGAATTCTTGAAAAGAAATTGTCTTCCACAATAAAATCTGATAAGTGAAATCTCAAGTATTTACATAATCTTTTTTTGTCCGAAGAAGTGATTCATCCAAATAATAATGTTTTAGATGATTTTAACACTCTAACCAGACCTGATAGTTTACTTTCTTTTGGAATCTCTAGACTGATATGACTACTCACTAGAGGGTAGCTCTTGCTAACAAGTAGCAGAAAGTAAAACTGTATAACAGTTTCTGCGTAAAAACCAACTATAACTAGAAGCAGTTTCAGAGCTCCATCAAACAAGAAAAATACTGTTCCTGAATAAACTTGCAAGATAATGCCACCCAGTGTGACATAGTTTAGGAAAATTATTCAAAAGCACTGGACAACCAAGGAAATCTACACAACCAAAGGACAGAAATTTCGTCATCATCATTTATCCCCATACTGAATCAACCACCGCCAGATCCATATTTCTTTCCAAACATAATGAGCTGCAGCTTATCATACCCAGCTAGAACACCTGCACCAGCAACAGCACGTAGAATATTTGCTCCAGCACCTTTGAAAAGTGATTTAGTGCCTTCATTCTTAACAATCTGAGCAAATGCATCCATTGAACCCTTGTACTTGACTGCTTCTCCAGAGGTCATCATCATTCTTCTACGCACTGTATCAATTGGGTAAGAAGCCAAACCAGCACCAATAGTGATACCCCATCCCAGCAAGAAACTCGCAATAAAACTATCCTGTAAAAAACAGAATATTGCAGTAGTGTTATACCAACCACATAACGGACACGGCAACTAAAGTAGATAGAAATAGAGATGGCAAATCCATCCTTCAGTTCTAAATGTTGACGGTGTGACCCAACAGATGAGGGAGTTATCACACACAAGTCATAGGCATGTAGTGAAATGGTTACTCAAGAGTAACCTGAGTTGAATCACCAAAATTTGAAAGATTCATATCTCAAACGATAAACCTCTACATATGGATAATAAATCAGTGACCAAAGGGAGGAGAAGAAACAGAAATATTTGGTGAAGTTGTTGTTGTGTGTGTGTTGGGTTGGGGGGCAGCAAGTGTGTCAGAAGGATAAAAGAATCCAGCATATGGGATAAAAGTGAAAGCATGAATTTATAACATACATAGAAAATTGAGCCAGAACTAGGATTTCCTATACCTGCATGTCACCAACTAGAAGTACTGGTTTAAGTGAATCATACATTCCAAAATACAGACCACGGTAAACAATGATTCCCACACATGAGATGGTGAATCCACGGTAAAGCCCACCAATACCATCTGATTTGAGAGTTTTCCTGTAAACGTCAACCAAACCATTAAACTGCCTCTCACCACCCTTTTTTGCAGCCTTATTATCATTAGCAAGGCGTGTTCTTGCATAATCCAAAGAATACACAAACAAAAGGGATGAAGCACCAGCAGCACCACCAGATGCCAAGTTTCCTGCAAACCACTTCCAGTAGCCATCCCTGTCTTTCTTGAAATTAAACAGCCTTTTAAAATAATCTTTAAAAGCGAAATTCAAGGCCTGCAAAAACAAATTCAGGAACTAATAAATCTGAAGGGAAAAAATGTTGCAATAGTGACCACAAATTTTAACTACTCAAATACACTTATGCTTCCTTCAAGTCCTCTTTCTTTTTTCCTTATTTGGCAGTGCACATCACTAGAGATATTTATAAAGTTCAACAATATTACAATAAAGAAAAGTTTAACTAAAAAAGTGCAAAAATTAATGATCCCTAAGGACACGACATGATGTAGTGATGACCACATAGTTGTTTAAATTACTTAAATGTACCAATGATACTCTCAAGTCTTCCTCCTCTTAGCTTTTTTGACAATGCGCATCACTGAAAAAATGCATAAAGTTTCAGCAAAATCGTTATAAAGAATCAATCAATGCATTTTTAAAATGATGGCAAAATGTATTCAAATCCAGGGCTTATCCTTGGTAGACACAACAAGGTTTACAAGCAACCACAAAAATAGTTAAGATACACAAACCAAGACAATGCACATCCTCAGAGAGATCATGAGGTCTCAAAGCCATAACAACAATAAAAGTTAAATGTTCGTAGTAATGATGGCAAAATCAGTTCACTGAAAAAAGGCATAAAGTTTCACCAAACTCGTTATAAAGAATCAACCAAAGCATTTTAAAATGATGGCAAAATGCATTCAAAACCAGGGCTTATCCTTGGCAGACACAACAAGGTTTACAACAACAACAATATACCCAGTGAAATCCCACAAGTGGGGTCTGGGGAGGGTAGAATGTACGCAGACCTTACCACTACCTCATAGATACACAAACCAAGACAATGTACATCCTCAGAGAGATCATGAGGTCTCAAAGCCATAACAACAATAAAAGTTAAATGTTCGTCGTAATGATGGCAAAATCAGTTCACATGGCTGTTGTAGTATTATCTTAATAGCAGCCTTGTAGGTAAATAAGAACAATCTTTGGAATAAAAGTGATCAAAAGCAGAGGAGTTCTCGTTAGGTGTGAATGAAAAAGTTGAGTAGCAAGCTAAATTGTAGACACTGAATTACCAACAGAGAGTAAGGTCAGTCAACCTGAGTGGGGAAGTATCTGATGACATTTGCAGTATTGCCTCTCCAAAGAGAAAGGACGCCTTCATCCTTAATAGTCCTGCCAAAGCAGTCTGAAATACCTTTATAAGGTTCAGAAAGTCTACCAGCTTTTATCATCTCATCCTGATTCTGAATCAAAAGCTTGACTCTCTCAATTGGAGCTGCAGCTGTCTTAGACACAGCAGCAGAAACCCCTCCCATGAGAAAATCCACGACGAAACTGTTAGATTTCTTCTCTTCAGATGGGGCCTGTATGAGAATAGGAGCGCCCAATGACCAGATTTCCAGATTAGCATGGCAATTCGTCATCCAAGCACCCCGTAGAACTTCATTGACATATCCACCAGTCATGTTGTATGAACCAGCATACTTAGAATGTGTGTGGGGAGATATTAGAGAGAAGAGGCGTGAATGCCCATGTATTTTCTGGAATGCAGTCGGAGGTGCTGAACCATCCCCCATGTTTGTAAATCAACAAGGTGACCTGCAAAGGAGAGACAGAGTAACTGAAGTATGCCTACAAGTACAAACAAGTGGAGTAGGGAAGCTTTCTATAAGCAACAAAATAATGAAGCTACAATGTCAAGTTTTCAGTTCAAAAGCAGGAATACAGAAATTTAATCCCTAAGCAGTCAAACCCCTACCAATAAAAGCACATCCTCACAGACATCAAGACAAAATAGGAAATCTAAGCAAACACAATAGAATATTCACCAAACAATTCAACAGAACACAGTTCGAAATAGCTACTTGACAATTACTATGACAGAAATCAACAAAGGGATCATGTAAATAGTTTGGATCAGGGAAACAAGGAACTACAACAATAACAACAACAAATACCCAGTGTAGTCCCACAAAATGGGATCTGGAGAGGAGAGGATAGACTGCATGCGACGTTACCTCTACCTCAGAGGCCTCAAGCTTGTCCAAAAGAAGAATTTAACGGAAGAACAAGAAACTCAAGACAATAACAAAAATAGCAGATAGTAACAAACAGATGTTACAACAAACCAATAATCGGGATACAAGAAACAACGAATAATAACAAAAATCGAAGGACGAGATACTACCGGAGCAATACTACAAATACAAATAATGAACGGACAAGACAATGACACTACTACCTACTAACCTTCTAGCCTACATAATTCAACACCAGCGCATCACCTAAACATGTAGATTTCAGATAAACAACTAAGAATTTTACCAATATCATCGATAAAACCAAATATATTTTCATAAAATTAAAACTCAAATCAGTACCAAACTCCAAAACCAATCATAGAAAAAGGAAATGAGAAATGATCTCAACCGTTCTGGACCAAACTGTACTACTACTCGGTAAATCAACAACCAATAGCAAACGGGATAACTATGATCCGTCAATCATACAACAACACAGCAAATCACACTTGCGTACTAAGACATCAATAATCAACTTTTTCTAACACAAATTTTAGCAAGATGAACTTCACGATCAACCGATCTACTGATCCGATAAAATTTACAAGTAATCAAAATTCATACAGCAATATTTACACACAGTATAGGTGTTTCTGCGTGTAGGGAGAGTGAAAAACGATACCTGAGAAAGAGCGAGAGGTTTCGTTCCCACCTCTGCGTAGAGCAGAAAGTAATATTCTGCGAGAAGCTGAGTGGGTAAGTTTAGCAAATCGAGTTTCTAGAAGCTACTGAGGACTAGGGTTTCTAAATTATTGACTCATCTGTCCCTATTTCTCGGTGAATATTATCCTAACTGCCATTTTCTCGCATCATTCAACAGGCCTCCTTGACTCTCTTATAGTCATGGATAGTCCATTATGGTGGCGCTACTATCAAGGTGCAGAAAATGAAAAATATAATTACCAAATGCTACTTTCTTTTTATTTTTCCTATTATCTTCTTCTTTCTTTAAACTATAAAATAGTGCAACTTGTCACATCAAATTATTTTCATATGGCACTCCTTGGCATTATTAGCATAGAAATCGCACTTTAATGCCCAATAATTTTGTTTACGTTGAAAATTCAATATAAGATTTCTATTAGTTACTTGATCTATCTAGTTCAAATATATAAAAAAATTACCTAATATTTTTATTTTTTACTAAACTCCAAATTATGAGATTTCATAATTTTTTACTTTACTTTATTGATCACTTGATTACTCATGAACGTTATGAAATCATATTCCTATATGACTTGATACAATTTAAATTATAAGTGTAATTAAAATTTATGTGTTATATTAGGAAATTTTAACATACTGGTTAAAAATTAATTTGATACATGTGATATCCCAAAACAGATAAAACCTCTTATAAATTAAAATGGAGAAAGTAGTTGTGTTAGTTGTCGAAAGAATGAATTGTCCAATAAAGAATACTACTCCATGTGATCTGTAGAGGTTGCTTCCCACTCAATTATTTGAGAGAAGTGCATGGCAAAAGAAATTAAATGTTCACAGCACCAATAATATGCTCATTTCTTATACAAATTATACATACAAGCCAAGCCTATATTTCCTGGAAAATAATTTAGGAAAGATGGGAGACCAAAGAGTGCAGCACCTACAGTGATACAGAGTCATGAATATCATTAAGCCTTGTAGGCCAATCCCCACAATGCCTCGATATATGAACATGAACTTATACAGTTTCGTAAATCAATGAGGGTTGATACATTGAACTGCTTCAGGGTGCATTTTTCTACACTGTCCCTATGAAGAACATAAGGAAGTTTTTTGCTTTACCAATAACTGCCTAAGCTTTTTGATAAGCTGAGGATTTGAGCACATATAATCCTGAAATGACTCCCTCAGGCTCTTCAACATGTTTTTATGATCTTCGGTGTGGTCTATGTTAAGTAACTTGGTGAATAAGTTCTTCCAGAGCTCAACTTTCCAGTATCTGAAAGCAGAAGGGAGAATAACAAACATATCACATACCAACAACTGGAAATTTGCCATCTATTGCAGACCATAGACTTGATAATAGTATATGACAAACCATCGCAATTCAAACTTAAACGACTATAGAAGTGTTAATTAAATAATATGCATCGTGGATAATGAGAATATGAACACAACATATGCCTGCAAACAAGCAGTGGAGCAAAGACATACCTCTTAAAAGGCGACTTCGGTTGATAATTATGGCCACCATGGGGAGAAGGTCTTCTCTCAATCTCCATATAAGAATTGTGAAGCATCATGTGAACAATAACACAGAGGCCATATGCATCCACCTGGTATCCCCATTAGATGTCAAAATCTAGTTTCGATTCTGCACCAGTTTAATCATCTGGATTATAAAGTTGCAGATCTTGAAAGGCACTTACCTGATACTTCCATGGCTTTTTTTCTTGCATTTGGATGCAGCGGAACCCAGAAGTTCGACTATCCCCTATAAACTCAGTCTGGTCAGGGAAGAGGCTCAAGTCTATACCCCGGCCCCAGTCAACAAGGCTAAGTCCCTGGAAAATGAAAACTCTAATAGTTTGCCGATTTTCATAAACATTACCAACACAAATGCGTAGAAATTACCTGTTCCCTCCATGGACCAGTACGGTGACGAAAAGTTTCCAGGTCTTCTGCCAGATCATCCCTGAAAAGGCACAATAGTATATCTTCATTAGAGAGAATACCCTTAAATTCTCTCTTTCCACAGTTCAACAATTCAACTGATATTTCGAACTGTCCTCAAATTAGGTCCAATATCCTAAAGCAAAGAACAAGGTTTTCCTTATTTAACTACTAGTATGCCTCAAACCCAAACTATTTGTAGTTGGCAACATAAATCATCATTATACATTCTGCTCCGTTTAATAAATAAAATTTAAACCTTCAATCCATTCTTAGTCAAATTTAGGGCACTTAAATTGGGTCAGCTGAAGTTTTCTTCTGAGATCCTCCGAAGGCTTCCAAGAAGTTCAGTAATAGATATCAAGAGTTATCTCCCTTCTAACCTATAAAAGATGACTCCCTCTGTCACTAATAATGTCCTTGATATCCACCAAAAACTTAAAAGTTAAAAAATAAGTAATCCTTCTCAAACAATTGAAACTTACTTGAATTAATCTACCTTTCTACCCATTTTATGTGATATTGTTTCAATGAATATGTTGTTTCAATGAATATGGAGCTTCAAATATTAATGTGACATTTTTAAACTTCTCGTAATAGTGGAAGAGAACATTTGTAATAGTTGTTGAATGTTAGTTTGTTAGAGAAAACATCCCATCAAAATTCAAATTTGAATGTCAAATAAATTCAATTTTTTTAGATTTGTAAAAAGAGATAAAATACTATTACTAGTATCAAAAATGACTTCAAATAAAAATACTCATATACATTAAAACACAAATGAACTGCTCCACAGCATTCCAAGTACATCCAGTCTAATCCGTTGTTTAAGAAATTATAGTGATAGTGAAAGTTAGAACTCCATATAAAAGAAAGCATCAACACTACAGCAATTCATTCGTAAAATTGATACCATAAAACCATAGAAAACTTGACCTGGAAGGTAACTTTTTTTTTTTTTTGGTGACCAACTTTTCATTAACCACCAAATGAACTTTACAAAGCCATAGCAATTTAACTCATTGCTATCTCAGTTGAAAACTCCTAGCAGCAGCTATGTCCTAGCTTTGCAATACACCTGGATGGTAACTTTGAAGGCATAACCGACAACGAAATTTATTTTTCTTCTTTAACCATATAAACAAGAAATTTTAAGCAACCTACAAGTACAGATTTTGCAACCTCATGCCAATATATGTAACTTCTTACCATGTCCTAATGGAATTCATAAAGTATAAGTCCTGACAATTACCCTTTCTCACAAGGAAAAGAGAACCAAGAGGTGAGATAAAACCGTACAAGTTGTATGATGCAGACATTCTCTGGTTAACTCTCCCTTATCGATCAAGTATTAACATGAAAGGCTTTAGCTTAGAAGGAGTAAATGCCTTTCATGTTTGTACAAGTGAAACTAAGGCTTTAGTTACCTTGCATAACGAATCAGAAGATTATCCGGTTTGAAGTCGCCATGAATAATCCAGGCATCATGCAAAGTTTCTAAAATGCAGAGCATCTCAATGGTGTAATAAATACATAATACTTCTTCCATCGCCCCACCAAGCACAACATTGGAATTAATTGCATCCTGCAAGGTGCACAAGTCAGGGAATCATATCATTCAAGTTGAACTGTTGAAGGTGAATGATCAAAAGACACCTACCTGAAGTGTGCCATTAGCCAGGAAGTCAGAAACAAGTATGCTGTAGTCCGAATATAGATGCAATCTGTGGGCATACCCAAAGCTTAATCTCTGGTGAACAAGAATGAAACAAATCAGCACCAATTTCCTAGCCAGCATACACCAATCTATAGTCTATTCTCCATACTACATACTTCTTTTTCTGGAATCCTCATATCCAGTTGACGATAAATGTAGAATTCCCACGGGAAAGCTGGCTTTTGAATCTGCAGAGATCAATAACATTAAAAAAAAACATTGAAGACACTTCCTGTGTCAGAATTCCTCATGAAGGGAAGTAAGGATGAAACTATTTATTTCACCTTAAGTGCGACAACCTCATCCGGATTACCATCACAACATGCTTTAAATACTTGAGCAAATCCTCCCTGACCTGCACATCCCTTGATCTGATAGCTGTATCCACCTGAAACAATCATAAGTCCACAACCCAGAAACATTTAGCTGACAGCACACCATGGTCATGTCCATAGACACCTGAGTTCATCAGATTTCACTCTTATCATAATGCTTCATTTCCAAAATTTAAGGCAGAAAGTGCAATTGAGCTGAGGGCCTTCCAAAAACAGCCTCTCTACCTCTACGAGATAGAAATAAGGTCTGCGTAAACTCTACCCTTCCCAGACCTCACTTGTGGGATTTCACTGGGAATGTTGTTGTAAGGCAGAAAGTGCAATTAGTAACTTTTAGGCACCATGCTTTCCCTCTTCAAGTTTATGGCGTGCAACAATCAATAAGTAAACCATAGCAACTCTACTGTGACTTAAGCCCTCAATTACTACTTTGGTTATTGATACAAAAAACAATTTAAAGCTTTGAAGCATAGTTTTATCCACAAAAAAGAAACTTTTTCATTCTCAAAAAGGAAATGCTTCAGCATGTAACCTACTGAGTCATTTCCTTGGGACATGTTTATGATGTCAGAACAAGATAATGATATGAGAGGAGGAAATGTATTTACACGAAAATCTTTTGGGGATTTAGGCCTTCATCACCTCTCCCTATTGGAACTGATATCCAAACTACAGCAGATTCTCTAAGTAATGAATGACCTGTCCACATCTAGTGATAACTTCGTCTTCTCCAGAAGACAACATCGCTCGTCTGGCCTCTTTTTATTATCAACGAAATACCAGAAAGCATCTCATTTAAAAGAGCTTAACAATATTTGTACCCACCTTTACTCACACCAAACTTTGTGAGGGAAGAAAGGATGGGGGAAAATTATGGATAAATATCCAGCATATCGAATTCAAGCTAATGATGTGTCTGAATTAGGTGGTGTTTGTTTCAAAATTAGAAAATTTCTGGAGCAGTAGAGAAAACAATTTTAAGGAGTAAATCTGAAAGGCATACATGCTAAACAAACCAAGGCATAAAATACTAGTGCATGCATGGGAGGAAAGCCCCAGGTATCAAGATACTAGTCCGAAGAGACTTTAGTCCTCCGTTGTCACTTCAGGACATTTAGAAGGTGCCTCACCCCAAAACAAGTCCCAAAGTTGAGGCCTAAATTTGCCATGGTCTGAATCTCCGCAATGATCAGTGAGCATCGAATACTATGTAGCTATTATAGACTAAGAAACATGAATTTACCTATATCAATAGTTTTATTCCTGGCAGATTTCTGCAAAGTTGACAACGACACCTTTCCTGAATATGCCTTTTTGCTTGGATGGTATCCCTGATGAAAGTTCACATGTAGCTGTCATGAATTGCTGTTAAAATGCAAAACTAATTTTATTAAAAATGCTTCTAAGCAATCTCACATCATATTTTAATATCTCAGGCTTCTTCTTCTGCAACAAATTTTTAATTGTTGAGATCAGCCATGGATTGACACAAGCTCCACCATTCTCAGACACAATGTCCATCTACATGACAATGTATAAATAAATCAATAATATAATCCTGTGTCAACTAAACATGTGGAACGAAAGAGTTAAAAACAGACTAATGGACAACACAAACAATAGATCCATAAGTATTCCAAAACAAGAGAAAATGGAAGAGATTGTAGAAACTGTCATAGGTCAGATTTTCACGGTTTCAAAGAAAAGACTGCAAGGACCAACAAAGTCAGCCCAAAGGCAAGATGAATTAGTTATGCATGTTAATAGAATCAACAAACTTGGCAAATAAACTTGAAGGCTCACAATGGGAATGAAGTGTAGTGACTATCCTACAATCTTACCACATGGTATTCAACTTGAAGTTTTTAGGCCACCTTATCTTTTTTTTTTTTTTTTGATTTGCACTGGGTGTCCGAGTCTCTTTGAGCCCCGACTAATCCTAGGGGTCCACAGGCCCTCGGCAAGGAGTTTCCCGCAAGTGCACCACAGATCTAATGAGTATTGACTTTTGGTAAAAAATATATTAAACAAGACAAAAATAACATATCCTTTGGCACTGAAATTAAAATGTGTCGTATGATGTAATAGGGTGTTTGACAGCAGATATAGAAATCCTTAAACAAAATAAACTTGACTAGTGCTTGAGAGTAACACAATCATAAAATGGATGCTAAATGTTCCTCGTAGAAGAAGTCAACACTTTACTTGCTTTATCAGCACTTGTTGCCTCTCTGATAATGAACTTATTATAACAACATACGTTGATATTGCACTGAGAAGTGTGCACGTACTTAAAAGTTACCACAAAACACATTACATATAGAAATCTCTGACATCACTGAATAGATGTTAGAGACTGTCCCTAATCTGCATAACAAGAAAATCCAAGCATAAAGCCACAGAATATCTTTTATGCATTTAGGCCAAGATGGATGATCGAAAATGTAGAGTATGCTGTTTTATCCATAACAAACCATTTTTATCTCATTGAAGTTCAGCAGTTCCTTTCTAGGTAATAGATTAATTACCACATCCAGCATCACCACTTTCGAAGACCTAACTCTATGCTAATAACATTATCATACCTTGTCCTGGTTGGTACAGATTATGAAAACTGAACCAAACATACCTTCTGTAATGAACCAGCTGTTACTTTCTCAGACATTCTCTCGAGAAAGAGCACTTGTGCCTTCTTCAACCTTCCCAAAGGCTCAGCATTCCTGAAAACCATAGTCCAAAGTTCATGAACTTAATGTCATACAATACAAATGCAGACATGTGCAGAAAGAATAATGAGCTTTAAAAGGAAGCATAAGTTCACTAAGAAAGAGAGCGACCTTGAAATTCCCAAATGGTAAATGAGAAATGCATCTATTAACCTCCCTTTTGCCTCCAGTAATAACGCATATGTCTCGTAAAGCAAAGAATTGGACAGACAAATCTTATCCTGCTCAATTTCTCTATAGATGCTTTCATGGTCCGAACTGCTATCCATCTGAAACACAAGTGACCAATAGATCAGATAACACAAACAAACATTTCACATCACTTGTATACTAAGTGCATTCAACAACATCTCGGTGTAATCCCACATGTGGGATCTAAGAGTGTACGCAAACCTCACCCCTACCTTGGGAGGTATCCGGTAGACCCTTCAGCTCACGAAAACAATAGGAGTGAAGAAACCAAGGCAAAAATACCAAACAAGGCATGTAAAAGCATTCTGAATAAACAGTAAGTACGACAAGATAATATGATAATTGAACTACAAAGGAACATTTGTATGATACATATAATACTGTAGATATCAATAAATGAAAAAACAAAAGGGAGGGACGCAATATTACATATAGAAACCAAATCTTGAGAAATCTGACGTCGTTTTGATACCGAGGGTTGTTCTTGAAGGTACTGATGCAATTCGAGCAAAGTTCATGCAAATCTATTCCATCGATTGAAGTTCGCTCTTTCAGTGCTTTCTCAATTGACCTACAAATTAGGTTTCATAGCATAAACAATTGAACGATTACAAATGCAAATTTTGGGAGAAATGAGAGAAAAAATACCATAGCCAGGGCAATAGCGGGTCGTCTGAGCTAGTTGTGTTGCTTTGATTTCTGGAAACGACGGCCATTGCCGATTCAGGTGCACTCGCCGGAAATTGAAAAAAATGTCCGCTGGTTGAGGGAGATGAAACGAGCGGGAATATAGTGTATTTGAATTTTGTTGCCACCTGACTATTATGTCCGTCATTATTTAATTTTTTGTAGGATGCAAGATTGAAAAAAATAAATTGAATTAAACTATTATCAACGTAGATATTAATAGATTAAATTATTAATTGAGAATATTTTTGTTTAATTTTATATGATTTTAGAACATATTTCTAATTTTTCATAGCAAAGCTCAAGAAAGAATCTATAATGAGGAGTTGCTTTGTGTTGCTACAAACCAAAATCACCTAATTTTGTGAGTAGTACATACATATTTATTAAAATTCTAGCTATAATTGTCAACCCCAACATCATTTGTTTGTTGATGTTTCAATAGACTTTTCATACAGTCAATTAATATTGTACATATATAATTTGAAAATATATATAATGAGTTCAATTGATCATATATACAGTTGATATCTTCACGTACATTTTATTTTTGCTTAAAATCACATTCATATATAATTGACCACATATATGCATACATCACATATCTTATTCATGCAACTTCAGTTAGGACTTCGGATTAGATTTCATATGCATATGAAAAAAATGTATTTTGCTACATTTTAAAAGAAAAATACTACTTATTACGTTTTGAAAGACAACAAAACCTTGCTATATTTTGCAAAAGAAGACGGTACTTGTGAAAATTCAACATGTACAAAGTACATGAAATGGGCCCAATGTTTTATTGGGTTATTGGGCCAGACAAGCCCATCCCCAACAGTGTAATAACAGGTATCGTACTTTACTCAATGGAAAAGACACCAGTTGAATTTTCAGACTTACAGTGCCACGTTGCAATTTCTGATTGCATCAAACAGAAAGTGGAGATTTTTAGTGGCCATTTGCTATGAAAATAAAAATATAAATCACTTTATTGGGAATTATATTCCCTTAGTCTCAAATTAATTAAATTCTTAAAAAAAAATTTAATGTTTAAAGTAGTTGAATTGTTCAAAATTTAAAAAGAATATTTGAATTTTTTTTATATTTTTTTTTATTTATTTAAGTTTTATATTTTCCAAGAGATAAATTACACTATATATTATAATTTTATGAAGGGTAATAGTGAAAAATATGGTGTAAATTTTATTTTTTAATATTTTTCTTAAATATGTGTGCATTATTTCACAAATTCAATTAATATGAGATAAAGAGAGTATTTAAAAATACTTTTTATAATAAATATTTATAATTAAATGTAAAAAAAATTTAAATATAAAATATAATTTAAATTGGAACATATTTTTTTAATATAATCTTTAAGATAAATTTGAAAAAAAAAAAGTGAAAGTAAAGTTTTGGTAATTTCTAAACAAATACAACTTTAAGTTGTATTTGAAATTTTTATGACCAAATGATGAAAATGAAACAAAGTGACAAAAAAAAGGGAAAAATAAAAATTTTTCATGCCGAGCTGTCGAAAAAGTGAAATACAAAGTTTATGAAGGTTTTGAGATAAATAGTTCAACTCTATTGCCAAGAGAAAGTTAATTGGCACCTCTTCGTCGAAACGTAATTAAGTATAAACATTTTATTACATTGTTAACTATATCATAAATTTTTTTCGTATATATTTAGAAACTTCATAATCCCTCTAAGTTTAAAAAAAAAGGACATAAAAAAGGAAAATATATTATCCTCGTAGGATTGAGAATCTTTTTTTTAGGAGTTGATTGGCTAAAAACTACTGGAATTATGTAAAGTTTTAGATATAAGATTAATTTTTATTTTGAATATTTAATTTATTACATTAAAATTTGATACACAGGATACCATTTAAAATATTCGTTTACTTTTTAAACTAAAAAGTACGAACAAGTTTACAATTATGCCCTTTGATACTTGAGCTTATTGTGTTTAGGGTAAATCCCCAAATTGGACCCTAAACTTGGCACTATTTTGTAAGTTAGAACTTAAACTTTCATAGTGAACAAATAAGACTCTCAACTTAGCAATTCCTGAACAAGTAGGTACAGACCAGTCGCTGACATGGCTCGTGAGATGCAATCGCGATGACGTGTTTTTCAGCCAATACTGAGACGCCACGTACGTCCATGTAAGCATAAAGTGTACACGTTATATCCCATATTTTTACACGTGGCATTTCTAAAAAAATAAAATAATTAAATAATTTTTACAAAAAAATTATAATTTTTTTTACATAAATTAAAAAAAT
>JAOTQJ010000099.1:17669537-17697793 GCA_025642045.1 Solanum sejunctum | reverse complement strand
GCTTTCATCAGAAATTATCATAGCATAGGCTCTACTCACATTAGGTAAAGGGTTCATCATAAGGATTTGACTCCTTGCATGACTATATACTTCATTCAATCCCATCAGAAAAGCAAACAGCCTCATATATTGAATATGATCAACATACATCCTAGATTTATCACAGTTACAAGCAGGTGGAGGCACCAAAGCATCAAATTCATCCCACAAAAGCCTCATTTTAGTAAAGTATCCTGAAACAGATAGATTACCTTGGCTCAATGTGCAAATTTCTCGATGGAGCTGGTAACTTCGAGATCCATCGACCTTGTTAAATCTCTCACTCAGATCAGCCCAAACCGTTGCTGCATCCGAGGCATACACAATCCCACTCAACAACTCTTTGGAGACTGTGTTCATGATCCATGCAAGGACAAATGCATTGCATTTTTCCCATTGCTCCTCCAATTCAGGTTTGTAATTGCTTTTCTTACAGGTTCCAAGGACAAAACCTAATTTGCTCTTGGCTCTAAGGTTGATTGTCATCGATCTACTCCAAATTGAATAGTTCTCTGCTCCCGTGAGCTGCACAGATGTGAGCATACTCCCAGGAGTATCTGATGCATGCAGGTGCAGTGGATGATTTCTATTTTTCTCCACTGCATCAAGCGTATCAGCTGAAACTCCATTTGAAGAATTTGAGTTTTCTGCAACCATTTCCTTCAATCTCTGCTGAAGTGTTCAATGACCTTTGGAACCTAGCTCTGATACCATGAAAGTGTTTGAGAATGAAGTGAGAAGGAGAAAGGAAGAAGAAGAAGAACAAAGAAGAAAGAAGAAGAAGAAAGAAGAAGGAAATCAGCGTATTAGGGAAACCATTTGGGGAAAAATATTAACTCTCTATTTGATAAATGTATGAGTACATGTATATATACAATATTTAATTCTCCACATTAACTCCTATGTGGCTCATCCACATGTGATTAATTCCTCTTCTAATCTCAACCAACTAACCAACTAACTAACCAATCATAACTAACTATTAAGACTAATCCACAACTAACTTTATACTAGTCTATTCAATAAAACATAATCAAATTTCATTAAATTTTACTTTTTTTATGATTATATACTAATTAATTCACGATCTTTTCGCAACAAAATTTCCAACCAAAGAATGGTTCCCATTCGAAACCTGTCTGCTCCATATTTAACTTAGTAGGGGGCCACCACTCACGAATAGCTAAGACAACCCAATGACAACTAGGTACTCCTTATCTTTATATTTTTTTTTATGCTCGAAATTGTCACTGATGTTTTTTGTAATTCAATATTTAATCATCAACATCATCAACATACCCCAGTGCCTCAAAAGGCTTTCGTTCATTGCGGGGTAAGGGGGGATCGGATGTACGCAGCTTAACCCCTATATTTAAAAACATAAAGCGGCTATTTCCAGTAATTCAATATTTAATATTTATATTAAAGTTTAAATAAAGTTAAATTTACGTCACGAAATCTCATATTGAGAGAGAAATTGTTCAATAGTGTCATCAGTTCTCAGTATTAACCATATTCTGCACTCCAAATTAAATTTGATTTAACTATATAATTTGTACTTTTTTTTTTTTTTACTTTTTCATTCAGTGTTAAATATTCATTTTAGAATTTCAACTAGTTCTATGTTATGTAACATATTAAAAAAAATGCTACTTGCTAATAAGACTTGGTTCGTTCTCAAGGATAAAATAGAAGATGATCTTATTAAGAAAGAAGATTTTTATTCATCCCAACACAAGCTTTAATGATGATTACATGAATTATATGTTTGTAAGATGCATTTCATTATTTAAATTATAAACTTGGATAATGAAATTAAAGTACTCTAAGCTTCATCCTTAATTCAATCATAAATTTGTTAGCGATGAATTGTCACTTGTTAGAACATATTCCTATTTGTGTAATCTTTTTTTTTTTTTTTGATTTATCGACAAAAGGTAAGTTAAAACATGAAGGAAATTTGAAAAGGAGATGACATTTCGTGGAATAAAAAATAACTTAATCTATGTATCGTTTTAATTTTATCAAATGTCCTCGAAGGAACGACGGATTGGAAACTAGTTAACTTACACATGAGTACACAAACATTAGGCTATAATTTTAATCCCTATTTATCGGTTGTATTTCCAATCAAATTAATTTTTGTCACATAGCGATTTTCAATTGTTAATATTCTCCAAAGTATCCTAAAAATTAATAAGTTCGTTTCTTAAGTGGAAAAAAAAGTTCTGGTATTTTTGGGGAATAAAGCAGGTCAACTATAGGTGGAAGCAATTTAGGATATTATACGTCTGAACAATTTCAACAAATATTGTGATACTAATATCAGTGTAGAAAATGATGAAAAGGAAAATATAATTATTGTTGTCATTAGAGATTTGGACCATACTAATATTTTTTATGTTGCCTTTGATAGCAGAGTTCTCCTTGATGAAAAATTATATAATTATATATATGTATATAAATAATATTTTATGTATAATATATGTTGAATCGTCCTATTTTTACATGTTAACTTTTTTATATTTTCACAAATAAAATTAGAACATAATTTTTCGCGAGAGGTTTGTCGGAAAAGCTTCCAACGAGCCAATGTTTCTACGGACCTTCCTTGGAGATATCAATTGAAATTTATGTATTTTTAGTAGTACATATTTGATTCCACTTAATAAAAATCCTGACTTCGTAATAGCATCAAATGTTGCTTTCTTGAGATAATCATTCTTTAGCTTTCTCATACCCTCACACGTACCAACATTGGCTAATTTGTATTCCCCCACCCATCTAACTTCTAAATTTACTATCTTTATGATAGAGTCAAATTTTTTATTAATGAATAGAGTTTAAAATATAAAAAAATAAATATGCGAAAAAATAACAGAAGTTTAATATTTGTTATACATATAAATAATATAGTTTCTATCAAAGATAATTCGAATAAATTCTTCGATCTTATCTAGCTCCGCATCGCATATGACGACACCACCAACCTCATAAAAAAGAAAACGTGTACGTGGTCCTAATAACATCACTCTCTACCTTTTTTTTTCCTCTCAAAAATTCCCACTTCAATGTTATCAAAAGCCTATATCCTCACATATATATATCCTTTGTTTTCTTCTTCTTTTCTTCACATCAACTTTAGTAAATTATTTTTCTCTATGGAAACAGCTAATAACCAGCTGAAATCCATGGAGAAAAATGATGAATTGTTGGTAATTTTCCACTTGTGAGAATGCTAAGAAGAAGATTACAAATAATAATTTTTATAATAAGAAAGGTTCATCATCATCAAACTCTTCTTCTTCAGTAACAAGAAGTTGTCGAGCAGATAAGTGTAGTGTTGATTTAAGTGATGCTAAGCAGTACCATAAGAGGCATAAAGTCTGTGAATGTCATGCTAAGTCTCAAGTAGTAGTCGTCGCTGGACTCCGCCAACATTTCTGTCAACAATTGCCGGTTTGATCACCAACTTTTCTCTGTCTCATTTTATATGACATTTTAATTTTTCATCTAACGTGTTAAAAATACAAATTCTAAGAGTACATACGTACTTTCTGTTTGTACAAAAAAATATTTTGTCCAGTAACTCCTTTATGTTTCATATTTTCTATTATTTTTACCTATTTTTAAAAATTTTAAAAATTCTTTCTTTCCGTCTGGATACATTAATCATTAACTTAAATTATTTTCATGTTTAATGTATCATATTTTAAATGTTACCTGTTAATACTTAAAAATCTTAATTTTTATATCCGAAACTGAATTAATGTATTCGAAATACTGAATTAATATATTTGGATTATCATATTTTTTAAAGAATTTCTATAAATTGAAACAAAATAGATAAAAATAGTAATTAACTCTTTACACGGTGCAATTTATGTATATCTACCTAAAATAAACGTACGGATCGGGGAGTGTTATTTAGTCTATGTTATAAAGTAGTTGAAAAGCTGGTAGTTTGAATGTGACTATATAGTATAACGACTCATGTTTTTCTTCTTAGAGATTACTAATAATTAACCAAATATAGTATAGTACTATAAAGGTCGAATCCTAATTATTGACTAATTTAGTTAATTAATTAGAATCTTCTTCTTCTAGAGCAATCTTTGATGTCACTTCTAAGGTTTAGTTAGATTATTAAATTAAAAACTGCCTAGATTGACTTCATAATCTTAAGTGGTTGACTAGCTCATCACCTTTAATATTATATTATTGATGATATTTTTATTTCTTGAAATAAAGTGGGTTCAAACTACCAAAAGTATTTTATATTAATTATTTATGCATTTTTTTGGTTTGTTCCACAGTTATTTTTTCGATTAATTTAAATTCGTTCATGTTTGATTTATAGTAGGATGGATCGAGGACTTATTATTCTTTAGTGTATTGTTACAATATCTGTAATAAAATAGATAAAATCAAAATTTATACTAATTTAGATTCATGCGATAAATTATTCATCTTTTTGCCTTTGACTTATATCTTTTGTCCTACTATATTGTTTCTCTTTTTTACTTTTGTCGATTCTAGCTTTTACGTTTTTCCGCATGCATTAGGAGAATGACTTTTCAAAATTTTGTTAATTAACTGATTTTCTATCTGTTTTTTTAATAATTATGTGAATAATTACTATAAATTATTGAAATATTATGTAAACTGGCTTGGATAGATCATGTATTACTGTATTAGGAAGATGATTTAGTTAATTAATGATTAGTTGACGTTCCTAATCTCAATTTTAAATTAATTTATCATGTTATAATTGCCTAAAAATAAGGCCGTGTAAACATCACTACAGATCTTATTGATATTTTCTGCTTAATTATATACTAATAGAAATATATTAAGCAAAATTAGGTCCAAAGGACTAATTTGTTAGTTGATCTAACTATTGTACATTGTCAATGTAAAGAAAATTTTGTACTATGATCAAGTCCCATTACCAACATTAATTTCATATATATATATATATATATAATTTATTCCACAGAAAATTTAACAACTTCTTGACGAGACGAATTATTTTTAGCTAGGAGCTTTTTTCCTTTCTGCCGAGTTAGCTCTCAAAAAATAACAATTTATATGTGTTATGCATATAACTAATCCTGTGATTGGACCTCACATAAAATACTAGAACCTGGTGAGCCGAACGTGAATTTTACTATGTTGTTCTGCTTTTGGTTGATTATTAAATTAACTATATGCAAATTTCATGAGCTGATGGAATTCGATGAATCAAAAAGGAGTGGCCGGAGGCTTTTGGCCTGACACAATGAAAGGCGAAGAAAGAGTATCTCGTCGTCGTCATCATCTGCAGATCAATCTCATAGAATTCACATATCTATTCAAGAGAATTCAACTCACAAAAACTTTCACCTTAGTTGAAAAAAAAATGCATATTCATATAATAATTGCTCTCTCTCTTCTGTCATAATCCGTTTCTAAAATAATCATCATCAGTCACACATCATTAGTGACTTAATTTAATTATCTGCACTAAAAACAGAGTAGTACTATTAATTATCAATTTATCATTATGTATAATTAAGTACAATATAATAGAGTACTTTCAAATTTGGTAAAGACAGTTGCAGTACGTACTTATAATAGGATAGAGGATTTATCGCGATCGCGATATGCTTTGTGATTATGCTAGGAAAGAAAGGTTGGGGAATGATGAGCTATAGATGTATGGTATCGTAACAAGTGTAAAGAAGAGCTCCTAGTTGTTAAAGTTAATTTGAGTTGCAAGTTTTGTGGGAGTAATCGTTTTGAATGAGTTAATTTTACTCAATTATTAGTTTTTTTTGGTAAAAAATTATTAAACTTTTCTTTTTTAACTTCAAAGTCACATAATTAAAAAAAAAATCATAAAAAACCACTTAATTATGAACGCTTTTCACGTTAACTATATATTCTTTTCGCGTTGAAAAATGGGGGTCATAGGCTAGGTGGAATGAACTTGTCAATTGGGTTTCTCACAAAAGTTATAAATTGTATTTACTCGATGATCTCGAGTTCGAGCCTAAGAGTAGAAAAATTCTTACCAGGGAGTGTTTCTCCCAAATAAAATCTTATATTGCACGAATTCAAATATAGTCGAGCTTCAATGTGAGACATTGAGTTGAAAAATTAAAAAAAAAATTGAGGATATAATAGAAAAAAAGAACTTATTCTAAATTAATTTATAAAAAATGACAAATAAAAGTTAATTAAAAAATATTTTATAAGTAAAATTTAAATATGAATTTGGCCTTGCAATATTGATTGTACGGTACAAATAAATACTGTAAAATTCACTTTAACTAAATATTTATATTAGATGATCCATTAAAAAATATATCAACATTAACTATGAACCGACTAACTAAAAATAAATTATGATCATATTATTATAATATTAATATTTTGGCACGAGCGTTCCTCGTAAATGTTGAATTATGTAGTATGCATTATTAAAAGTAATACTAATATTATCAAAATATGGGTTTAAGTAAATAATTTAACATGAAAACAAAATACAATTTTTTTTAAAGCATGTACTTGAAGTTGGCACAAAGTTTTAATCAGATATCTCAATTTAGATTTGTACCATTTAAACACTTATAGCAGAGTTTCACGATGTTATTTTGACACTTTTTGTTGACTTAATCAAATATGTAAAAAAATGTGTAACTGATAAGAGGTTAGAGTAATGAATTAAAGGAAGATCAAGAAATGTCATTATTTAGAGCATGCATAAAATGTCGTTATTTTGAGTATACATAAAACATTGTTATTTAGAATATATCGTATCCTTATCCTTGTTGTCATCATCTAGATAATTTTAATAAAATCACTTTTGGACTAACATTTTTTCTTTATCACCATTACAGAGAAAAAATGGCAAAACTTTTGCAAAATGATTTGGCTTTATCAACTCTACTTAATATTAATACAACATACACATAATAAATATTTTATATACATTTGTTATTAATTAACGCGTTGTACGTGTAAAGCACGTACAACTTGACTAGTTCTTTCAAAAATGCAAATATTGAAAATTTATGCCATGAAATTTTCTTTTTTAAGGACTTTTCTGTCTTTAGAGAAATGTCATAAGAACTTTTACGTTTTTTCTTGAGTTGCTCACTATTTTTTTGTTTTTTAAAAAAAAATTTGAAAACGTCATCGTTGCTCACTTTTTTGCTCTTTTGTTACCAATTTGAAAATGTACTCACTGCTCACTTTTTTTATCCTCGTCGTTGTTGTCATCATCTGGATAATTTGAACAAAAACGCTTCTGGACTGACATTTTTTTTTATTATAGTTACAGAAAAAAAAGATAAAGCTATTTCAAAATGGTTCGGCTTTATCAATTGTACTTTATATTAATACAACATATACATAATAAATTTTTTTACATATATTTATTATTAATAAACGTGATATGCGCTTGCAATGCACGTGTAAAGCACATACAACTTGACTAGTTCTTTCCAAGAATGCAAATATTAAAAATCTATTGCATGAAATTTTCCTTTTTAATGATTTTTTTGTCTTTAGAGAAATGTCGTAAGAACTTTAACGTATTTCCTTGAGTTGCTCACTATTTTTTTTAATTAATTTAAAAATATTGTCCTTGCTCACTTTTTTTTTTTTTATCAATTTGAAAAAGGCATCGTTGCTCACTTTTTTGTTCTTCTGTTATCAATTTGAAAACACCATTGTTGCTCACTTTTTTATCCTCGACGTTGTTGTCATCATCTTGATAATTCGAATAAAATCGCTTCTGGGTTGACATTTTTACTTTATCACCGCTATAGAAAAAAAAGGCAAATCTTTTTCAAAATGGGTTGGCTTTATCTATTGTACTTAATATTAATAAAACATACGATAATAAATTTTTTATATACATTTATTATTAATTAACGTGATATTCACGTGCAAAACAAATATAACTTGACTAGTTCTTCCCCAAAGTGCAAATATTGAAAATCTATGGCAAGAAATTTTCCTTTTTAAGGACTTTTCTCTCTTTGGAGAAATGTCGCAAGAACTTGAATGTTTTTCTTTGAGTTGTTCACTTTTCTGTTCAATTTTTTTAATCAAATCAATTTGAAAATGTCATCCTTGCTCGCTTTTTTTCTTTTTTTATCAATTTTAAAATGATGTTATTACTCATTTTTTCATTTTTCTATTATCAATTCGAAAACATCATCGTTGCTCACATTTTTTATCTTTGTCATTGTTGTTATCATCTTGATAATTCAAACAAATTCACTTCTGGGCTAGCATTTTTCCTTTATCACAGCTACAGGAAAAAAAGGCAAAGCTTTTTTCAAAATGAGTTGGCTTTATCTATTGTACTTAATATTAATACAACATACACATAATAATTTTTTTTATATATATTTATTATTAATTAACGCACTACACATGTGCAAAGCATGTACAGCTTTTTCCTTTTTGAAATCATTTCACTTCTTTTGTGAATCAGTGAATATTTATGTGATCTTATTATGTCTTATTTATTTTTTATTTATTAAGATAGAATATATTATAGTCAAATGGTTATTGATATCGACACATTATATAAATAGGTATATAACATCAACACACATTTGTATACAATTTATAAGATATCGATACATGTTTACAAACTATTCAGATAATATTGAGACATGTTTATACATAATTTATACAATATCGATATATTACATAACTATCTATACAATGTTGATACACGTTTATACACATATATCCAGAATTGATACATGAAAAAAATACATGAATTTTTTCTTAAAAAAAAATATTTTTAGCATAAAAAATTTAAATCTCGACTTCAATAATGCGCCTTTGCATGGAAGAATAAACCAAAGATGGACATAAAAAAATAAGAATAAAAAGATAGGGTCCTTTATATTTTGACTTCTATATTGGGAAAAATTACAAATTCACAAAAGAACAGGAAAACAAAAGTTATTGCTGTGTCCCAATTAATGACATGACATATTATTCAAAAAATTGCGTTTTCCTGTGATACTTTTTCCAATTTCCATCAATTAATTTCTCCCATTTTCTTGTAATTAATGACATCACGTTTTATTCAAAGAATTGCATCTTTCTTTGATTTGTTTCAGTTTTTATCAATTAATTTCACTTTTTCAAGAAACCACTGACATCGTCGGGCCAGAGCAAATTATTTTTTTAAAAAATGCTATCAAAAAAGAACGAAAAAATTAAAAAATATTTAGCCTTGGACTGATTTGAGCAAAAAACACCGTCTTAAGCTTATTTGAGCCATTTTGAGCCCATTACGTTCTTAGATTATTTTTGATAAAAAAAAAGATTAAAAAAAGAGTATGAACTATTTTTTCGATAAACTTTTTACTTTTTTCCGTCCTCCTCCGACACAAACAGCAGCTCAGCGTGTAGTTTGCTTTCTTCTTCAGCTGGTTTTTAAAAGCCTTGGTCCTAATACTAGGTGTCATTTGGCGTAAGAAATAAATTAAAATAACTTCAGAATAAAATTCTATCCCCCTTTAAATGTTCGTTTGGTTGGCTTAGAACAGACAACTTATCCCGGGACTAATAAATAGTCCAGGAATAAGTTATCCCTTCTAAGGAATGACATAATAATCCCGTGATAAATTGTTATAGGATAAATTTATAAAATGACAAATGTATTCTTCGCTTTATCACTTTTTATACCTTATTTTGTATATATATTTACATTATTTTTAATACAATATATAATAATATTCAAAACCTTCACTCCTTATTTTTATAATACTTCTTCATATTTTTCTATTAAAAAATTACACTATATAGTATAATTTTTATTGGTTAATTATTATGTTTTTTATATTTTGATTTTTTATAAATCCTTTTTTACTTTAACAAACTTAAAAATGCAAATTCTATTTGTAAATCAATTTTTTTAAAAAAATTAATTTTAAATGCATACGATATTATTATGAAAATGCATATCTAAAAATATTTAAGTTAAATAAGACGAGAGATTTATTTTAAAAATGAATATTGAATAACTAAACTTAGCAAAAAAAATACATTCAAAACCAATAAAGTGAAGGGTATTTTTGTAAATAAACATAATATTCTTAAAATTTATCTAACACACCAAACACTCAATAAGAAATAGCCACAACATAACTAATTTTATCATTACTAATTCCAACATAATTTATCCCATCATAATTTATATTCAAACCAAACGATCCTAAATATTTTGGCCCCTTTTCTTTCTTTTTTGTTTTATAATCATTTCTAAAATAAATTTTGATATAACATCATATTTTCGATAAGATCAATTATTATTCTATATTACAGTAATAAAAGAAATATAGAGGCCAACAAGTTATTATAAATAATATAGGTTTGACTATATTTTCTCCATACTTTTAGATTACATTGTATTGAGAATAACAGAAGGAAAAATCAACTAATTTACTATCAAAGTTGACTAATTTAAACTTTATTTTTTCTGTACTTTTAGATTACGTTGTATTGAGAATAATAGTAGTGCTACTGGTGCATGTAATTAATGGATGATATCATATATCAAAAACTTAGTTACGAAATCTCCAAGTACATGATAAGATTCTAACTAATCAATATATCTATTATTATTAAAATATATGAAAAAAATTATATCTTTTCATGAAAAATAACATATTCCAAAATGATGACATTTGAAGGAAAAAAAATTGAGCGACAATAATATTTTTAAATTAATAAAACAAAAACAAAAAAGTGAGCAACGACAGCGTTTTCAAATAAATTAAAAAGAGCAAAAAAGTGAGTCATTCGAGAAAAAATATTAAAATTCTTATGACATTTATCTAAAATCAGAAAAGTTCTTAAAAAGAAAAAATTCTTACCATAGATTTTCAATCTTTGCACTTTTGGGAAGAATTACAATATCAAATACAAGTTTAGGTAAATTTGCTTTAAACATTGTATTTATGTTAAAAAATTTATACAATATTTATAAATGTTTAATCATGATCTCAGTAACTAATACAAATTATATTTGTAATATATAAATCTTAAAACATGACTTCACTCCAACAACAAATAATTATAACAATGTAATTTTACAAGTAACATATAAAGATTATAGAATACATACAAATTTTATTCAAAATTATTGTCAAAAGTATCAAAATAGTTAATACGCCTATCCCTATTTCAAATTCATTTTTTCCATTTATGAGATATAATTTTATGCTTATTGACACCAAATTTTGAATAATTAGTAAATATATTCATCATACGAAATGATTGATATTAATAAAAATAATAACATCTTATTATGTAAATATAACATACTTTTAAATGATGATATTTTATACATGCTTGGAACGATGATATTTTACGCACTCTCTAAACAATGACGTTTTACGCATGCTCAAAATAACGACTTTATATATGCTCAAAAAGATAATATTTTATGCATGCTCAAAACGACGACGTTGTATGCATGCTCAAAACAACGACGTTTTATGCATGCTCGAAACGATGACATTTTACTCATGCTCTAAATGACAACGTTTTACGCATGCTCTAAACTACGACGTTTTATGCATGCTCTAAACGATGATATTTTACGCATGCTCGAAACGATGACGTTTTACGCATGCTCTAAACGACGACGTGTTACGCATGCTTTAAACGACGATGTTTTATATTGATAGAAAAGAACAAAAAACAAGTGTCTTGAGCATTACATACCATCTTTATCCTCGTTGAACACACAAAACTTACTTCTGACATTGTTTAAAAGACAAAAAAACCCTCAATAAAATTTAGATACTTTTATTATAAATTTCAAGGATGAACAGAAATAAATATACAAATTTTGATGATTTTAATAAATTAGACTTAAACTTTATATAAATAAATTAAGTCACTAATATATTCTACATTTATAAACTTCAAATCCTGATTTCGCCGCCGCAGTTTCAATCCTCGAATAGCAAAAGGAAAAAGAATAATGAGAAAAGGAAGAAGTATTGCAAAAATGTAAGAATTTGTGTGTACTCTTTTATTAAAAGGCACCCAAATATTTTTCATCCAAGTCCACGTCTCTTCTCTTCTTCACTGAGCCCTCTTTCTCTTTCTCTCTCTTTGTTTTTTTTTTCGTAAAAAGTGATGATTATTGCTTACTCTTTCTCGGTTTGTTTTCTTCTTCTCGGTCCCAACAGATAGTTTGAAAAGTTTTGCCTTTTTTTCTTTTCTGTAGCGCTGGTGAAGCAAAAATGCCAGCCCAGAAGCGATTTTGTTCCAATTTTCAAGATGATGGCAGCAACGAGGATGATGATGGGAACTCGCCGGAGCAACAGCAGCAGCAGCTGCGGCAGCACCGTCGCTGGAAACAACCCCAGCGAGCTATGGAAGAGCAGCAGCAAGAGGTTGAGGAGGAGGAGGAGGAGGAGGTGGAAGAGGAGGAAGACGAGCAACCACAAACCCAGGAGGAGGAGGGTGATCCGGAGGCTAATCAACAATCTCCTGATGATGGTTACGTACCCAAATTCCGAATCTGTGTTCACATTTTTGCTACTGTTATACCAATGTGTGTTTGTTCTGTTTATCGTGCCTTGATTTTGTTTCTTTTTTTTGTTTTTTTGATGTTTCATGATTTGATTGTTGCAGATTCTGATGGAAGTGGCACCGACCCAGAAGACTTCGATGAGTAATTTCTCGTTTTTTCTTCATCTGCATGTTTAATTTCGTTTCTTTTACTGCTTGATCATTTTCTGTAGTGGGTTTGAATCCGGATAGTGTGTTTTTGCTATTTGGATCAACCCCAAATAGTTCTTTCTTTTGAGTAACGGCAGATTGATGGTGCAGAATTTTACTTTTAAACTTCGTTTTAAGTGATGGGATTCTTACTTTGGAGTTTGGCCAAGTTTCTGATGCACTCATACTGCTTGATTTAATGCGCAAGTGATCATTTCTGCATGCGGTCGTTAGTTTAATATCTGGACTTCTCGGGGGACTTTTTTCTATAAGTAGATTGATTGTGAATTTGGAAATGCTATTGGGGTATTGCTTTTTTGAGTTATAAAGAATACATTTTTATAACTTACATTTTACCCCTTTTTTATTATGCATTGCATTGCATGATGTTGTCAATTCAAATTTACTTGTATACTCAATTTATGTATCTGGAACTTGCCCTAAGAGTGAGGGTGGGGCAGTGGTGTAAAGCAGAAATTTTCTTAAACCAAACTTCTTTCAATCATAAAGACTACCTTAAGGATTATAAAGATGTTAGTACTATCTTTAAGGTTAGTCTCAGTTCGTCAGGTCGGTGTAGTCATTATCCTATTACATCACTGGATCTGGCCATGCAGGATAAAATTTTTCGCCCATACATGCAGGGAATACTTTTTTGTTACTGTAAGACTTGTGAGTATGAATTATAGTTGTTCATGAAATATATGGTCAGATTTGTGTCAATCGTGATGTTAACATGACCAACGAAATTGTATGTAGTATATGTGTAAGATATCTTATTGGAAAGTGTATATGTCTTGTAGTGAGAGGAATTAACTGTCTCAACATCCTTGGTAATGTAATTGGACTCACAGAAGTTTTGTACTTTTGCAGTGAAATATTACTAGTTCAAGATTCCTTGGGTTTTCACAATGAAATTAACTGTTGACTTTTGTTGTATTTCCTTAGTAATGAAAAACCAGTTGCTAGATGATTACTATGAAGTATAAGGTGGCACACTATTTTCTTGTAAACATTTCCTTTGAGTGTTGCCATTTGGTCCATGGTTAGCAGTATCACCTTTTTGGTCCTTGACACTAAAGACCCGTTTAAGCAGTTGTTGTTGCATAGGAATAAAAGAAGTAGCTTTTGGCAATCTCTAGCTCAAGGGTACCTATTCTATAGTTATCAAGAAGTGTGCATAAAGAATTTCCAACTTTTTTCGTTTGTTATCTTTGAGTTGTGAGAGACTATTGGATTTCATCATTCTTTTTGTCCTCTTCTAAGTCAGATCCCATTTATTGGTCATGATGTTTCTTTAAACTTGAATCACCTTTATAAAAAATTCTATGGAGTCTCTTACTATAGTAATTATTCAGGATCAGTATAGCTGGTTTGAAATTGATAATGGGTGGGTAAGGTTTTGCCTGGCCTTGGGTTCTCCTGGTGGAAACTCCATTTTCTCTATGCTTGTTAATTGTCAGATTAAACTGTATACACCTGAAAGGGAAAAGGAAAAGCTTCTACAGAGTATACAATTTCTCAATCCAAGATGGGCCCATAACAGCTACAAATTATGCAGGCTTTACTTTTCGCCAATATAAAACCACTACTTAACATGCAGGGAATATTTTTGCCATACTGTAAGACTAGTGGATGAACTACATGATGCTCAATTAGGTTGTCATCTTGCATGCTGAACTGAAGTTAAACTGTACAAATTTCCAGAAGTTATTCTCCAAAATTTAGAACCTTTTGATCTTGCTGATTATCATGAGATTCTAGACGATGTCTTTTCTATATCATCTTCTTGGTATAATGATCTGCACGATGCATTATCTCCATTTTTCTGGTATTTGATGCGGTTCTGTAAATTTCTTTGCCTGTCTGCAGGTTGATCGCTGTGTCACGATCTGAGATTCGCACCAATGTACAATGTCCTATATGCTTAGGTATCTTTATTCTGTTATTTTATTATATTTTGATATTTACAGCTTTGAGTTTTTTGCAAGGATTTCGATGAGAGAAGTTTTTTCGCACAATTATTTCAAGCTCGTAAAGATCTAGAATGTCCTATATGTCTAGGTATATTTGCTTTCACATCATTCTATATTGTTTAATGTTCTCTATTTTGTTATTTAATCCGAAATTGTTCTGATATTTGTGGATTTTACCATTTAACTATGCTCTTTACTCATTAGTTTGTTTTCAAGAGTTTTCTCCTCAAAGCATCCCTTTTATTTTTATTTGCCGGCTCCCTTGCGGGAGGACTTTAGATGTTGATGATATCGCTTGTATATATCACAGCATATCAAATTCTTTTTCACTTGTCATTGTCCAAGCGTAGGCATATTGATTTTTCTTAAAAATGTGTATGGGAAGTACGAGGATTATGTAATCAACAGTGTGTATGTGAACTTTCGGTAAACCCATTATACTGTTGTATAGCTATGCAAATCATTTTTTTACAAGCAAGCAGTTACTCATGACTGGACTTCACGCTTTAAAATTAGTACCTCTTCTTTCCATTCTGAATGAAGTTCTAGCAGATAAGGAGAAGAACCTCAATGGAAATCTGACAAGAAAACAAAGCTGCAATCAAAGCACCAAGGAATTCCACTTGGGCTCTGAGTGCTAAACTTGGAGTCACGTAAAGCTGCACATGCAGGGACGTGAACCACCTCTTCTAAATCAGAGGGATAAACTCCTAATTATATTTCTTTGTACGTACTATTATCATGAAGTTGATACTACTTGACTATTCAGCAAGTACACGTGAGAAATCTCATTTTCTTATCCTTTCTATGTCTTCCAACAAGAGCATCATATCATATGAACTTTCCTTATCAGCAGTATCTTCAAAAGTAACTTCTTTTTTTCTCTTCAGACAGCAAGTGATGCTGTTTCATGATTTTTGCTAAAGAATAGGAAAGCAAAACTACCAAATACCTTACTAAAAAGAAAAAACTTACTAAAAAGGGGAAAAAACACTAAAACACAGGCTTTAATTGGTTTCTTTTGTTTCGTCAGTATTTGCTGGTTGCCCTTTGGACTTGGTTGATTTCACGAACAACTAAAATGACATATTAGCCAAGTTGTATTCCTGGTCTTACCTTTTTCTATGAACCATGAGGAGCCAATTGTTTTTGTTTGCAGTTCTTGCTTAGTCTCTATGCTGCTCTATATCAATCAATCTGCGCCAAAGTTTTTTTTTTAAATTTTTGGGGGGTGGGGGTGAGGGGGAATGGTAACTAGTATTATCAAAGCTTGTGCTGAAAACCAAATGTACAGAAGAAAGCAAAACTTTTATCCTTGTTCTTCTTACAAGGATTCTATGACATCTATCAGTGTATCCACATCTTTTACTATTTCTTCTTTACACCAAAATGAAATAAAATAAAATAAACAGTACATCTTGATTTCTGCACATTATTAGACATATCTTCAAAAACATCTTCTATTTCTTTCCTTATAAATGGTCCCACCATTTGCAAGCTGGGATAACTTGCCACTTTTTTTTCTGCCTGTCGGAAGCCCCTGTGTAGTTCCATCAAGCTTATAGCTCCACCAAAAACCTTGGCATGACCCATTTAATGCCTTTCATGTTTGAGAATAAATCTCAGCTGCACTGAATTTCCACTACTTAATATTAGATTCGATTACTAATTTGGTTTGTTTTGGTTGAAGATCATGGAGTGCAACAGTTTTCTTAACCATTGGGTTTCTACTGCATGCACAGGTATTATCAAGAGAACACGGGTTGTGATGGGATGCCAACACCGTTTTTGCAGGGAATGCATAGATAAATCAATGAGACTTGGGTATATAATGCATTAAATTAGTTTTGTGATACTAGTCCTTAGAACTCAAGAATACCTGAAGACAACTATGGATTTTGCTTGTAATTGCCCATTTACAGGAATAATGAATGCCCTGCTTGTCGCATACATTGTGCTAGTCGACGATCATTGAGAGATGATCCTGGATTTGATACCTTAATTGGGGCAATATATCCAGATGTTGATAAGTACGAAGAAGAGGTATCTCCTTAATTTTAATATTGTGCAACTTAATGAATCCCCTTCCCTCGAATAAGAAAAAGAAGAGGCGCTAAGGGGACAACAAGAATACAAAACCACTAGAGGCATGTATTCCGTTCCTCTTCCCTTTTGATGGAACTTGTCTCCTGCTAATTTTTGGAATATCTCTTTTCAGGAACTCGTCTTTCTTGATGAGGAACGGGCACTTAATAAGCAGGTCAGCCAAAGAAGCATCTTTTATCTTCATTCTTGAATGGACATGTGTGCATTTGTACTTCTTGTTTTTGTGCATCGTCTTTTGCATACAGCAAGCATACATATCTCAAGGTTTTTACTGGAGGAGAACACAGATATAGAGGTGGTTCTATTCAATCATTGCAGGTCCATGCATGTTGGAGATAGATGTGAATTAATAGATCTTAATCTGTTGATTATATTTTCTGTGCACTGTAATAGATTCTGTAGATCTAAAAGATATAATTCTATAAAGAACACTTATTTTGAAATTAAGATGCTTACGGGCAAATCACATCCTGCATTCTCAGAAAATGAAGATCTCAATGCGTTAAACTTGCTGGTGGCCGACTCCAAGTGCTCTACTGACACATGTTAGAACAACTTTAAAAAGGCTATGTTTTCCTTGTAGTTGGAGAATCTGAAAATGAAATGGAAAACATGTGTTTTCAGGTGTTATAATCTGCCTATCCAATAGTCCAATTAACTTTTACGCTTTACCCAGTAGAATATAATTTTGCGAATAAGCTTTTAATTAAAATGGATGTAGATATGAATTTTTTCTCTCTGTTGACACTTCAGTATATATTGGGGGCAAGACACCGACCTTGGCACATGCCTTATGTTTTTTTGTTTCATTGGACAGATTCAAGCATCCATTGCGAAAATATCTCAACGCCAATCTGAAGCATTAATTAAGAGGCGCAAAGGCGGTAAAGACATAGCTTTTCCCTCCACACAAAGAACACCTCGCAGCTATCATGCTTATTCAAGAAGAAAAAGAAACAGTCAGGGCACAGAACCTGAGCGATCTGATCCAAATGAGAGCGAAAATGATGATCAAGATGAGATCAAAGATTCGCCCCTTAAGGATGAGCGTGGAACACAAACCAAGTTCAGGAAACCCAGGAGACGCAGCAAAGGAGCTCCGGCGACCCAGACTTCTCCTTCTGCTGCGAGTCCAGATGGTGGACACATTGAAACTGTAGTACAACTACCCAGAGTCACCCTAAGCAATTCTCCTGGACCTACAGTGAACCCTGAAACACTTACTTGGGGAAGAGGCGGTGTTCGAAGCCATGGTCGACATGGCAGTGGCAGTGGTAGCAGAAATGCTCGTAATACTCGAATATCCAAGCTAGTTGATAATCTTGAAAGTGCACGAGCAATTGATAATGAGGTAATAGATTCTCTAAACATGCTTATTCATCTTATTCAATCAAGAATGATAATTTTTTCTCTTCTTTATCAGATCTCATTTGCTGTTCGATTCTTTCAACTGTCATTTGTCCGTAATTCACCCCTCTTATTTTGCAGTTTAATGTCCATCTTGAGATAATTCCATTAGACAAACAAGCGACACCAAGTCTGCAAAAGCCTCATCTCTGCTGCATGCCAAGCACATCAGTTGGACACCTCTGTGAAGTAAGAGTTCCTTTTCGTCATACTGTGTTAAGAGAAAAAAAGAAATATTTTGCACTAACTTGTCAAAAATAGATCTGAAACATAGTCATGTGGAGACCTTAGCGACCTAATTAACAGAAGTGATTAGAAGCAGTCTGCTGCTATAGTACAAATTTCTAACTTTCTGTTTCTGCACAAACTTATAGCTGATCACATGGATATGCATTTCTTTATTCAACTTTGATGTCTCAATAATTGATACATGTTTGTTTTTTTATGGTTATTTGCCTCTAAATATTGTCCAGTGGGAATTGCTTCCATAAAACCGCTGGCTCTTGGTTATTCCATTTTGCCTCGATTTACAATTTTTGTAATGATATTTTGAATGCAGCTTGTTGCTCAGGAGACAAAATCGCAGGCCAAAGATGTTGAATTACTGGCAGTAAAGATCAACAGTGCTGTTGGCAACTCCGCTATTGACCATTCTATCTTAATGGATGCAGCAAATATGCTACCTCAAGCTGTCAATGATTCCAATGTTACTCTGGAACACTTAGAAAGGCAAGATACCGTGGGACGAATCAGTTCCAGTTGTACTTTCAACAAGAATCTGGTGAGTTGGAGCTACAAATGGGTAATCAAGTCCAATTGGATTACTTTAAAATTTTTATGTTTGTTGATGTTTCCATTAGTGTCCCACCTGAACAACTTTTTCACTGTTCTTTCAGACGCTTGTGTACGTGCAGAAGAATTCTGCAGTATGATGAAGATCATTCAGCTGGTATAGCAGCTTTGTAGAAGAGTGCAGGGGAGGAAAGAGGACAGGGGGAACACGGTGTTCCAACATTTAGGAACTTTGTTTAGTTTTCCCTGAATTTATTTGTAGTCTGCTAGTTTTTTTAAGTTCTGGCCTATGATCTTTCTTTCTATAATGAATTTATGTGTCTTGTTTTATCTCCTTAGAGTCGCAGAATTATAAAAAAATGTTTATCCTTTTTCCAATTCTTCCCTGTTTTTTCTCCTAGGCTTACAACTGCCATTCCCTCCGGCGGATTCAGAATTTTATCATCCATCATATTGTGTCACAGTTAATATATTTGTATTGGGTGGCTCAGCAGCACCAATTACAGGCTCCCCTCCCCCTGTCTCCCCCCGCCCACCAGTGGAGAAGCAACATTTTCGTTAAGGGTGTTCATACTTTTTAGAACACGGGTGATTTTTGTATCAAGGGATTCATCTGACCTCCCTTGGGTGAATGTCGCTCCACCCCTGCCACCCCAACCCACCAATATAGGTCCCACCATTGCTTTCCCCACTTATCTCAATTCAAGTGTCTTGCATTCTATAAACTTGTCATGTTAGAATGTTGGTATTGAAAAACTATATAAAAAGTTTTGGGACAAAGAGTAATTTTTCATATATTAACCTACTTTGATTTTGTGTACAAAGTGCACATTCATATGGGTATTTTCAATGTATACAAAGTGCACATTGTGCACATAGTGACTCCAAGCATGGAGTTCAAGGATTCTTGAACATTCCTCCCAGATTTCGGACCAATTAAATGTTCGTCGTATCTTCACCTCATCTGGGAAGCAGCACTAGAAACTGCAGCATAGGGACACACCATTTTTCTCCTTTCTTGCCTTTTAAGAACCAGCAGTTTGGGGGATCTTGGTTTTGTCACTTGTTTGGAAGACCTGTGGAGTAGTTACAAAGGTTCAGTAGCTGGTTCCAATGTGTAAAAGAAGAAAACAATTACTTGGTAGCATGAATTTTACAATTACTTAGTAGCATGAATTTTACATACTTTTGTGGCAGGAAAGGATGATCAAATTTAGGTACAGGTCTTGCATGAGGCACCAAAGTTCTTCGTAGTTGTTTCAGGGCCATCTCTTCCTCCATCTAACCACCACAATCCATCCACACATTAGGAATAAGTCTAATCACTTCATTCGCGTTGCTCGAAATAACACCAGAGTGTATATGCATACCTTTCTTGCAGCTTCTGCCTCTTCCCTGTATTTTTGATACATCATTTCTTTCTCCTTAATCTGCAAAACAGCTCATAATATATGAATGGCTATATAGGCTTGTCTCTCAACAATTGCACGCGAATGACAAAAGTTTTACCTTCTTATCAAATTCAGCTCTATCTGGTGCACGGTGATCTACATGTAGATTAAATTCCTGAACTTGAGTGAGGGGCTTGCGTACTTTCTCAGGAACTGGAATTGGATCCCTACACATTTAAGCATTATTATCTTTCAGATTCACTAGAAGAAAAGATGGTTCATAAAATAGTCATTCATTCTTTGAGGGGGGTGGGGGGTGGTCTTACTCAATCAAGACTGGTTGCGCTTTAAAAGTTCTCATCATTGCTTCTTCCTTCTCCAATCTTCGCCGTTCTTCCAATTCCCTATGCATCTCTCTTTCATGCCTGACCAGACTCTCCAGTTGGAAAGGTTCTGGTTTTGTACAATGCTTTGGTTCAGGTTTTGGTGGAATCTGGCATTGAAAACAGAAGAAATGAGTTCAGGTATGTATCAAAAGGTTTTCATGCAAAGCGGATATCACAATAGTTGGTGTGTCACATACCACAGGGTAATCGGTTGTGTAAGGATATGGAGTTGCTTTAGGAACTCTTGACCTCTCTTCTTCAATCTGTTTCTGTAGAAGTTCAGTGAATAGTTTCCTATCTTTCTCTGCTCCTCTTTCCTGGATTTAAGAAAAATCTAAGTCATGAGGAGCTACATCATATCGATAAGAAAGACCAAAAACAAAAACAATGCAGAAAATATACACACCTCTGTGTAGAGATGAAAAGGATTTGGTCTGGTGTTTCTGGGTATAGTCTTTTCATTTCTAGGTTCGGAATACAACGAAAGCTGAAAATTTGAAATGTACAGTGAGGAAAATGTTAAACTAGGAGGAGAAGTGTAATACTAGTAAGAAGGATGATATTCTGATGGAACCTTATCAAAGAGATCAGTAACATTAGCAGGAGGTGGAATCCTTTCATCTGTGGCAAAATGAAATTCTTCAGGCACCGTCACGCGCTTCTTTGTGTTGCAGAACATTCCCAAGTCTCCTTTACTTTCAAAGATCTACAACAATTTGAAAAAGTCAGCAACACAAAACCAATTTTGATAGTCATAGAAGGTTGAGGGAATTTGTCGTACCTTCTTATTGAAAGGTCTAGCCTTGAACTTCGGAATTTTCTCAAGTTCTTCCTTTTCAAGTTCTTGAGAGCTTTTGATCTGTGTAGGCCGTGCTCTAAGGAATGTTTGCAGAACAGGTGATTTAGGAACTGTAAGATGTGGCTTCCATTGATGACTCTGTGGAGAAAAAGTTTAAATTAGTCAGCATGAAAGCACGTTAATAATTGTTCTTCGAAGTCTTTACAGGAACCACCACTTTGTAGTTAGTAACCTGAGTAGATTCCATGGATAAGGCTGAAGATGTTTCCACATTCTGATTCACCCTGGCCATCGTCTCTAAATGAAATTCCTGCAGAAGTGTGACAGATCTCAGTTGAATTTTCTTGAATTTCTCTAATCTCTTCATAATCCAGGTAACCATACCTTAAATTCTGGAAGTTGCGGTGTACTTTTAGGTAATGCTGGTAGATTTGGAGCTTCCAAGATCTGTTCGCAAATGTACAAAAGAAAAAAAGTACGATAAGATCAGTAGAAAATATTCAAAATCAGAAGGCAAAGGGCGAAAAACTATCTATAGAATGAGAACCTTTTTGTTTAGTGGGCGAGCCTTAAACTTGGGAATTTTCGCCATCATTTCCTCCTCAAGCTCAGCTGAACTCTTAACTTTAGTTGGACGGACGCGTTGTGCAGTCTCCAATTCAGGTTCTTTAGGTGCAGTCAATGTTAGTTTATTAGGCTTCCTCTGCATCAATCGTCCTTAGAGATGAATATAACATTTTGAAAGATTAAAAAGGTTTTGAAAAATAGAACTAGTGAACAGTTTCAGTCTTTACATGCGAAGTGGAAGTGCTCATGCAAGACATAGACATCTCCCTTGTGCTACATTGGAACTTCATCATTTCTGCTGTTGAAATAAACTGTGGTATTGGTTCTCGGACGTACATCTTAAACAGTATAAATTCCAAGTTAGATAGATTCTAAGTACTCAAATAACATGCAAGATAAGGAAGATGTAGTCAAGTGGAAACCTTTCTGTCCTCTTTACGAGTTTTGGCAACCGAAGAGGTGGAGCCATTGGCTCCAGGTTTTGTTTTATGTGGCAAATTTTGGGGCTTGACATCCAGAATCTGTCAATTCGAGAGCCAAAAGAATAAAGCAAATTTCCTGTGAGGTCATATAAAACTTGAAGCATTCTGCATTTTCCAGAGAATATAAACTACCTGCTTGGCTTTTCCACTTTCCAATTTTTGCCTCTTTATAGCTTGGTTTTCTTGACCAAAATTGGGCGTCCCAACAGCACTTCTCATGATTGCTTGCCTGTGCCAGCAAATAAAGTTCATCGATCAAAATAACTTGGAGAACATGAGAATGAAAAATTGAAGTGACAAGAAGCAGCAGATCACTTACTTTCTCACACTGACAGGATTAGCGCTCTTTACAGGCAATGTTTTTGGCTTCAATGCTGAAGGATTTCTAAGCATGCTTGATACTTTCTTTGCTGTTTTCTGACTGTTGGAATCAGTCTTCCTAGGGTCAATCTTCTTAGACATTGTTGGTGGTGGTCTAGGGGTGCAAATTTCTGGACAAGAAGGTTACTGTGATCAGATGCCTTAGCAGACACACAAAAGCAAACAACAAGAAGATTACAGTGTAGTGGAGTGTGGGGAGGGTAGAGTGCAGACAAATCTTTCCCCTACCTCGCAGAAATAGAGTGACTATTTTTGAAAGACTAAAGCAACAAATCAAAATGACAAGCTCTGGTAACTAACCTTGACTACTTGACTGTTTCTCAACAGATTCAACAGATTCCTGTAAAATTTAACAAGTACAATGAGATGCAAAGATCAAATTAGGAAATGGTGCTTCAGTTACCACAGGATATGTGTAAGTACCGGATTGGGAAGACTGCCATTACATTCTACTCCGATCACATCATTTGGTGTCACCTCTACCTTAACCTCAGAAGACACAACCTTGGCTGTAGGTTGCATGTTCTCATCTGCCGTCGCTTCTTCCTTAACCTCAGCTGCAGGGTGGTGGTCCTCGTCTGGTGTCAGTTCTTCCTTAACCTCAGCTGCAGGCCTGTTTCAGATAGAACTATCAATCAGTGCACAGAAAAGAATAAGAACATGATGGTTAAATGACATTAAAATAAAACTGGCATTTTTCTTTTGCACTATATAGACCTTGAATTACTCTGCAACTTCTCGCCTTCAGTTAAATCACATGGGATCTCAACTTGTGCTGATCTATTAATCTTGATCCTTGGCATAAAAGCTGCAAAAGCATCAAATTTTCATTTCAAAAGTTTTAGTCAATAACAAAAATAACAATCAGCAGCATCTACAAAGTCCACCACAATTGGAGTGGACCCATATCAGCAGCATCTACAAAGTCCACCACAATTGGAGTGGATCCATGACCATTCTACTTCCAATCATTTTTTTCAATGAAAAAATAACAATCAACATCAGCTATCTTTCTTTTTACATGGTGGGGAATCGATAAGTTCAAGTAACCAACCAACTAAGCTTCTAAGATTCTCCGCTACTAAGATTCCCCATTAACAACTACTAAAACAAAATATATTCAATGATCCATCACATTTAATAGTACTGCAGGATCTAAAAAACAGAGCCAAATTAGGTGAATTAAAGTTGCAAAAAAGAAGGCACCCATTTGGAGGTTAAGCAATCCTAAAATTGCCCTTAGCCTTAAAGCCCTAATTTTTCATAGTAACTCTCACTTGTATTCACCATCAAAGGATATGGTGTAGCGGATAGGGTTGCTCCTCTCTTAACCAGAGGTCTTGGATTTGATCCCTGGAATAGAAAAAATCCATGATAGGGAGTGTTTTCCCCCAAATTGACCCTTACACGGTACAAATCCGGATATAGCCGAGCTCCAATGGGTGAGAAACCGAAAAAAAAGAAGAAAAACTCTCACTTGTATTCACCACCAAATATGTATTAGGTTTTCTATTTATGAATAATTTCAGTGTTGGTGTCTATCGACTGAAGTGATACTGTATAACTATTCTGAACTTGTAATTGTGAGTATGGAATGGAGAAATGAACCACAGGATCACAATTTTCCTCACCAATGAACTGAAGAATCAACAGAAAAATCCAACAACAAGCAAAATGCAAAAGAATCAAAAGAGCCAAAATATCAAAGAAATTAAAAAAGAACACGTACGAGAAGGGGCATAACTACTAGTAATTTCAAACCAAAGCTCTGCTTTGCGCATATCATCCTCTGTCTCTCCATTAATGAAATCATAAAATCGCGGAGCTGAAAACTCGTAAATTTCATCAATTACTAATAAATTAGGATCTTCTTTTCCGCCCGCCATTTCTTCTCTACGGCTGTGGAAGAATGGGAAAAAAAATGGTTGATAATTTTTGCTGGGACTTGGGGAGCGGGAGAGCTATAAGAAATAAACGGTCGAATTTTCCTTTGAAATAGTTAATGAAATTCTTGTTGACCGTTGCCACTTTATAACGGCTACATTAGCATTATATTATGATCAATTTTAAGTAGAAACTGTGTCGTTTTGGATCCCTATATAAACAGATGCTAAGCTTTATATGTTTTTTCTTTTACATATGCTAACCAAAATTAAATGAAAATTATAGGTAGAACTCTCTGTAATAACGAATTATTTAAATTTATTATAATATTATATAGTTTTTTAAATATATAAAATAATATTTGAATAAAGTGACGATGTTATAAGTAAGTTTACCGTTAGAACTAATTCATTCTGCCATAGTTATGACTTATGATCAATATTTAATTGAAATTGACATATATAAGATACATTAAAATGAAGACGTTTTTAAATTGATTAAAAAAAAGTGAGCGCCTCGAGAATAACGTTCGATGATATATTTGAAAAATATTAAAATTCTTATAATATTATTTGTCTGTTGTATTTGAAAAATGGTAAAATTCTTACAACATTGTTCTAAAGATAGAAAAGTAAGAAAATTTCTTGCCATATATTTTCAATATTTGCACTTCAGAGAAAAATTACAAAACCAAATACGAGCTTAGGTAAATTTTCTTTAAAATTATATTTTTATTTCTGGGTGTATATATGTATACAAATATAAATACGACAAATGAATTTTTTTTTTTGAAATGGACCAATAAAATTAAATAACAATTTCAACGTCTTAGGATGATTGTTAATTTATAACTCTTAACTTTACATTTATCAAATATTTCAACTACCACACCATTAGACCCCAAAGAACATCTCCTCTTCCTCAAGTGCAAGTTCTTACTTAAAGCCTGCAAACAAAAATGAAAAAGAGATAAGAAAAAGTGTTGGTTACTAATAACAATATATTAAAAGAACTCACTCACAACCTTTTCAAAAAAATAATTAAAAAAATGGACAAAAGAAATTAAGAGAGATTTTGTAAAATTACTTAGAGCAATCCATGCGCTCAGAGATGGGGAAGCTAAGATGAACATCACATAATACATAAAGTTGTTCGATTCGATGTTGGAGGTAAGGAGGATGATCGTGACTATTGCTGAAATTTACGATGCATGAACAATATCTACGAACTCCATCGTTCTCGTATTTTACGTTGTGATTCAACACCTTCAAGTTGTTACAACACGTAGAGGTTGGATGTGAGGTCCTCCCAACTACAAATTTTTCACAACATCCAAAGTAAGCATTCACTTTTTCACAAAGTGCATCTTCGCATGCATTGCATGGAATTATTAGAACTACCAACATAATAAATGTGACAAAAACTAGTAGATATTTGGTTGCCATTTTTATTTCAGCTAATTAATTGGATTAGTAAAGTAATTAGCATAGTTAATTTTATAGATTTTATGTATATATATAGGTTGATGATGTCCGTGAATTGTGATTTTCAGTTGTGATCATTCAATTTGGATGGGATTATTATAGTTGACGTTTAATTAACGTAAATTATGATTTGTAGTTGTGATCGTTCAATATAATTTGTCCGATCTAATTTGCTCTTCCTAAAATGATTTTTCATATCAAAAGAGCAAAATGTTAGGAAGGATAAATTATAACATTTATATTTAAATAAGTGGTTCTTACATTATAAGAGGGGAGTGTCTGATACTGGTTAGACTTACGCAAGTATTAGTAATGTAGGAATTATTTATGAGTAAATCTATATATTATTTTATGCAGATATTAATTATGTAGGGAGTAATTTTCGTTTATTAGTTATTTTACTTTTTACCCTTCATAAAATAATAGACTCGCAAGTTCCCTCGTAAGTTATATATGTATTCGTATGATGATTTCTAAATTGTCCATCAAATTAATTAATTTTATATAGACATGAATAACTTATTTCCTATTTACGTATCAAATGTCCTATAAGTTTTATGAAAATTAATACATGAACTATTTATTTCTTGTCCAACTACTATTTATTTATAGCAACTTAATAAGATTGAATAAGAACGTAAGTTATAAGAAAGACGGGGTTCGTAGGTATTATTCTTGCATTGTAGACTTCAGCAATGACCACTATCATCCTCCTTATCTTCGATAGCTAATCGAACAACTTTATACAATGTGCAATATTCATCTAGCTTAATTTTCCATCTTTGAGCGCATGGATTTCTCTAAGTACCTTCATAAACTTTCATTTCTCTCTTAATTTATTTTGTTCATTTTTTATTTTATTTTTTTAGAGATTGTGGGTTGAGTTAGTAACAAACTCTATGGTTTCTAATGAATGCTTTTCTTTTAATTTTAATTTTTTCCTGAACTTTGAATTCGAAGAATAATCATGTGTTATATTATAATGTTTTTTCAGTTTTGTATAATTTACGTAATTTATATAAATATTGTGTGCGATTATATAAAAGATGTGCTCGAATTAAATTATATATCAAAATTTACAAATACTGCAAATTATATAATAAATTATACAAATGTTATACATGAATTATGTACCAAAATATACATACGCATACCAAAACTGTGAATTGTATATCGAATTCTACAAACGTATACAAATGCTACACAAATTATATAAACGTTGTTATAACTATAATTACAAAATATAATTGTTCAAACTATAGCTATAAAACATAATTAAATTTTATCTATTTACCAAATATTGAAATTTACTCGAAATATTATTGGAAGCTATTACTAAACTCTAAAGCATTTGACCTTTATTGGGCCTAACACCTTAAAATTTGAACCTTAAATCAGCCTCTTTATAATCTGATTTTCTCTTAAATAAGTATTTCTTATTTTCTTGTAGCTAGGAGGGTAATGAGGAAAAAATTATCAATTAACAATTAAAATCTTCAAATATTTGGTTTGATTCTCAGGCCGGAGTCAAGACGGAGATCGAACCCCTAACATGACATTGAACTTCTGGGTATAAAAGACTATCTAGACTATCTATTAGTCAGACTCGAACTGAAATCTTTTTCATAATAGGAGTTGGGGCTTTCTTCGTCAAAGCGAAAGATCGAGTTAGGAGCCCCATCCCTTCCTTATTCTTATATATCTCTGATTTCTTGTTACTTCGTAGTATGCCTTAGCCAAACTTCTGCTTTTTATATGCAGAAGAGCCTTGGCTTTGCTGGGCATCAGTCGTTTGGCGGGCTTCCC
>JAOTQJ010000099.1:17650213-17661657 GCA_025642045.1 Solanum sejunctum | reverse complement strand
TAAATTATTTGTACAACTAACATAGAAAAGAAAAATAAGCTACCAATAAATAGGGTACTTTAATTATAAAATATAATTATTTAAATTATAATTATAAAATATAATTAAAATATTTTTAAGTAAGTATATGCAAAATTCCTCCCTATTTAATCATTCTTCCATTTTGCACCAAAGTGTTAGTGGTTGTGTGTTCTTTTTCATAATTTTTGAAATCCTCGTTATGTGTACATAATTTTATAAGGTCTGTACATTGTTTTTGCCACTTTTTGAAATGTGCACGTAATACCTTATTTATTAAGAAATTAAATAAATAAATAAATAAATATATGTAAATATGGGACCTCCTTGCTCCAATTAGTAGCATTACTTTTTGGACCAAATTAGTATTAGCTTTTTAAAAGCTCCAACTTGTTAAAATAGTGAATAAATTCCATCATAGAAAGCATTATTATTAAATAAAGAGACAATGAATCACTAGAATAATCAATAGTAAATTAAATATGTTAAACCAAAAGATAACTATTCATTAGTACACAAAAGAGGAATCAAATAAAAAATAACTAGCTATATTTTTTTCAAGATAATTAATTTGTGTGTACACATTATAGGGTTAAAGTTTGGACCATATTAGAAAAAAATTACGCGAATAAGTAAATATATACTAATTAATTAGCTAATATAGTTATAGGTTGAATTAATTATGGTTTACGTCAAATATCTAATTGTAATTATATTTTTAAACTTTGTGTGATTCGTGTGATTTATACAAATAATGTGCATGATTATATAAAAGTTATGCGAGAATCAAATTATATAGCAAAATATACAAATATTATGAATTGTATAGTTAAATATATAAATACTATACAAAAATAATAAATTCTATAACAAATTATAAATACATATATAAATACTATACAAATTATATAACCAATATTATAATTATAATTATAAAATATAATTACCCAAGTTATAAATATAAACATAACTAAAATATTTTTGAGTACTATATATAAAAATTTCTCATTTATAAATGAAGTCGGCCCTTAAAAGGAAGATACAAATAAATAGATTGTGTACAAATTACACCATGGTTTTTGCATGTTCTTTTAAAAATGATGAACAAATAAAATATTATGAATTCTTTTTTGTTGATCCAAGATGAACTTAAATAAAATATATATATATTCGTGGTTATTAAAAACCTCAACTTGTTAACTAAGGTTACCTTTTGAATATTTCTATATATTTAATTTATTGAGGTGTTTATATACTACTAAAAACAAAAACTTATTTACTTGTGAATATGCATTGAAAAATAATGAATATTAACTATAAATGTGGAATTTTTTGTCTTAATATCTCATCTCACACCAGTGCTTAGGGTGAGACGGGTGAAACTTTTTATCTCAACACTGCACCTCACTAACCACCAATGTGAAATTTTTTGTCTCAACACCGGGGGAACTTTTTGTCTCAACACCTCATCTCACTAAATACCATGATTAATTAGGTTTTAAGCCAAACATAATCCCAAAAGCTAGCTCAAAGGGAGGAGGATTGCGGAAACCTTATAAGGAGTCCACCCATCTCATTAACCACCAATGTGGGACTTTTTTGTCTCAACAAAAAATCTATACTATAAAACATGCTCTTTGAAAAAAATACATGATTGAAAATAAATTCTCAATAAAATAGTGAAAACTTTCTAATCTTTTTTTTTTATAAAATATTGTTACTAGTTTTTTTAAATACCAATTCAATCAATAATATTTATAAAAAAAATATCAGCAAAAACTACTGATTCTAACTAGTGATACGACATAATTACAAACATTTCTTAATAATAACACTAAAGTTATTATCTATATAAACAAATAACGATTTCAATCAAAATACATATGAAAATAATTGATGAAAATTTTTTCATAAAAAAATAGTGACACAATACAATCACAGACATTTCCTAAAAAAATACCTAAAGTCATAATTCTTTATATACGCAAATTATGATCATTACTTTATCATATCACAAAATATTAAAATTAAATATAATAGTACCTAAAAATATCATGATATCGTATCAACGAGAAAAGAGGAAAAAATAGCACGATAAAAGGGGATGGGGAGGTGGGGTACTAGTTGGCCAAAACGCGTTTCTTTATTATTTATCTATAGAGACATTATTATTTTACCCCCCCAAAAAAGGACATTATTGTAAATTTTTATTTTTATTTTTAAGAAAACGCGGTTTTGAATAATAAAAAAAGTCAGCCTGGATTTTATTATTCACATCACATGGCCTCTCAAGTCAATGTGATTTATACATACTTGCACAGATCTTATAGCCCACTATCTACTGCTCTCATAATTTCTCATAAAAGTAAATAATATCATGCTTTATAAATCATCATTCAAACATACATAAACTACAAATTTCAATATTTTTTTTCTAAAATTTCAAAATCATGACTGGAGGAACTAGAGAAATCCTGCACAAGATGAAGGTATGTTTATCTTAATTTTTTTTGTGTGTGTTAATTTCAAGTTTTTTTTGTAAATCAAAATCAGTGTGGAAAAGTTTGAATTGTAATTCGGAGGCACAGGCCACAAGTCAAAAGTTATACAAATAGATCGACGATTATGCTATAGTGGACTAATATTTATTTGTTGATTTTATTTTTCAACTGTAATTTGCGATATTTTCGCCAATAATAATAGATTATTGTAGCAAAGCAGTAGAGAAATACACTATTTTTTTGGTCTAAGAAGTTTGGATTTCTCTTCTTGTTTGGGACTGAATCGTAGTTATTGTTCATCAACATTAAATGTAGGGAAGGAAATTGTATAGTCTTAAGTTATCAAGATATTAAACTGCAAAATTTTAGATCAGAGATTGTGAGGACTGTATGTTGCAATTAAGACAACTATTTATGATTAGAGTGGTTTAGGGTTCAGATGATTTGGGAGTGAGGGAATTCAAGTCAAGTTCAGCTTTTAAATGGCAAGGACTGAGTAATTTAAGTCATTTGTGGTGAATTGTGAGGGAGAAACTTGACTTGAATTTGTTAGATGGAAATAACCTCTTGCATTTTTGTGCACAATAGATGCTTGTGAATTTTCCCTTCTCAACTATAGCGGGAGCTTAGTGCACTGAGCTGCCGTTTACAGTGGAGTGAATTGTGAATGCCTTTGTTGATGATTATGTTCTTAGAAGCCTCTGTCATTTGTATTTTTAAAAAATTGAGGAGAAAGTGAGGGGACATGATTAGTATTTGATTGAAATTGTCCCGTACAATTGGAAAGAAGAGGCTGTAAGTTTTTGCGTCTATGTCGTTTGTTTATGTGAGCTGGTATTATAAGTGTACCTTCATTCTGAGCTTAGTGCTGATGGGCCAAGCTAGTTCCAGGTCTAATTTCGAGAATTTTGAGTGCATTTTACTCCTATTTTGGTTTGACTTATCGTTCCTCCCCATTACTGGTAGGGGATAAAGGATGATCCAACAAAGTGCATAAGAAAATATCTCAAGAACTCTATGAAGATCAAGTTAGACCTCAACAAGCAAATCGGTGTTCTACTAGGAGGATTCCTTGAGTACTTAAAATAGTGCTAATCATAGAAAATGTGAATATTTGCTAGGATCCATTTCAGGAACTTAAAATGTAAGAGAAACTCAAATGTGGAACAATACGTCAGCTCTTCTACTTGAAACATCCTCCTCTACGTTGTCTTTGGCTGTTCATTGTGTGAGTTCATTTTCTGCTAGTTGCATATTAGTTGGTGACCTACTTTTTCTGTTTTCTTCCAATTCAACATATGGATCCTGTATCTGTCATTACGCAGCTGGTAGTTGAATTTATATCCTGGCAATGAGTATTTTAGAGAGAAATCATCTTCTCTACAGTAGTTTACCTTGTAAAAATTCATCTAATTGTGTATTACACAACAATCATCAATGTTTGTTGTTTTCATTTTTCGTTAGTATTTTTGAATTTAGGTTCGTGTTTTCGTTTGGTGAGTACAAAGAGATGGATAAGAACTGAATAATTAATACCTGTACCTTACGAGAAGATTGATATTGCCATACTGCTGTCTATAACTGGAAAACTGATTTCAGGCGAAGTTTTAGTTGTCACTGGAATTGTTCTAAAGTTAATTGGTGTCTGATCAAGGAGTCGTTCTCACACTAATGCATTTGTTTCTTATCTTGCTCAGGAAAAGGCATGCTTTATTTCTTCCATGCCAGACTCACCAGATACAAGAGGCAAGGGCGGAGCATCAAAGCGGATCACTCATGGCTTCCACCTGGTGAAGGGAAAGTCTAATCATGCAATGGAAGATTGTTTAGTTTGTGAGTTTAAGCAAGTCAATAACAACGAGTTGGGACTATTTGCGATCTATGATGGACATATGGGCCATGATGTAGCTAACTACTTGCAGACAAACTTGTTTAACAATATTTTGAAAGAGGTAATGCGTAATTTAAAGATGAGTTTGCGTTGTTATGACTCTGTTCTAACTCGCTTTTGTTACGTTCCTGCAAAATCCTGTTGGTCGTTGCTCTCACTTTATCTACTTTGGTACTACCATTCTTCTTATTCAATCCTTTTTTTGGTGCATCTCCTGTCTTTGTGAGCAGCCTGATGTTTGGACGGATACTGTGAGTGCAACTCGTAGAGCTTATCATACTACAGACAAAGAAATTCTGGCAAAAGCATTCGAATTGGGAAAAGGAGGGTCAACTGCAGTTACTGCAATGCTGATAAATGGTGAAACGCTTATAGTTGCAAATGTGGGAGATTCTCGAGCAGTCATATCCAAGAAAGGTATCGCCGAGCAGCTGTCAGTTGATCATGAGCCAAACAGAGAAAGGGAGATAATTGAAAGCAAAGGTGGATTTGTTTCAAACATTCCAGGTAGCTTATGTTGTTAATGATAAAGTTTTAGTTCAAGTGGTGTTAGATGATTTCACTCTCTCATGGCGATACTGTTCCATCACATTATTTGACCATTTCAATCGATTCTTTACTCTTCATGCTCAACCATCAAACTTCTTGTGATATCAAAGTCAGCCATCCGTCATTTGTTTATCTTGATGATTTAGAACTCTCTTCTTGCTACATTAGAGGGATATGTCAATAATTTTGTAGTCATTTGCTGCATCTTGTTGTGCACAAGGCGATACAAAGCATACCAAGTAAAATATACTTTTCATTGATTAGTATGCAACTGATGTAATTCGTCGTCTATCCATAAGTTAGTGGTTGCTTCACACAAGCTGATAGTTTGGAATTATGTAGGTGATGTACCTCGTGTTGATGGACAGCTTGCTGTTGCCAGGGCATTCGGAGACAAGAGCTTGAAGAGACATCTTAGTTCAGATCCAGATGTGACAATTGAGCAGATAGATAACGACGTAGATCTCATCATTTTGGCTAGTGATGGTCTGTGGAAGGTAAGAAGTTCCCTTAAATTAGAGCTAAAATATCTAGAAGAGGATGTTGTATTCACTCTTGTTAAACATTTGCTTCGCGTATTTGTAGGTAATGTCCAACCAAGAGGCAGTGGAATGCATTAAGAACATGAAAGACGCGAATGCAGCGGCTAAACATTTATCAGAAGTCGCGATTTCAAGGAAAAGCAAGGATGATATTTCCTGCATTGTTGTAAAGTTCCAGTGAAAGCAAGTCCTTTCGGAAGTAAAAGTAAGATTGGACTGTACAAAGTTTATTTTTGAAATGAAAGAACACTTTCCTGCTGAATAGTGCTTTGTTAAGTTGAACATCAAAGATCAGTGACATCCAGACTTTTCCCTTTGCAAAATGTATACATTATTAAGTACTGTATATTCATTTTCTTAGACAAATATGTTACATTTCCTCTTAAGAAGAGTGTATTTTTCCCTCAAAACTGTTTCTATTAAGATAATTAATTGTTCAAATAAGTACTTAGAAATACACATGTTGAAGAGTTCCTTGAGCTTGGTTTGTTTTCTGACTTTTAGAGCAAAAGTGCATACTATAATAATATGGCTCGTTTGGTACGAGAGAGATGAGGGATAACTAATTTTAGGATGAGTTTATCTCATGTTTAATCGGGATAAGGTAATGGAATAAATTATTTTGGATTGTAATGTTATTTTTATCCCACATTTGAGGGTGAAATAGTAATCTTGAGATAATTAATTTTGGAATAACTTGTTCCTAACGAGCTCCACTAGTATTAATTAAGATGGGGCTTTTCAACCACATGGGCCACTCTGTTAACATTACAATCCAAGTTCATCAGGCGTAATTTTATATTTTATTCATAGTTTAAAAGTTTTTTTTTTTTACAAGTTTACAATAACTTGCAAATTGTTGGGTTGTGGTCTAACCTTCTTTCATAAGTTTTTTTTGTTGATTTAAAAAGAAAAATTAATCATAATCTAAAAATTATCGCATACATTTTACCCTTTTTAAATTTCACTGTAAAAATGGGCATAACATTTTTTATATATTTTGCCCCTCCTAAATTCTACATGTGTGATTATATTATTTCCTCCGTTTCAAAATAATTGAATTTGTAAAATAATACACACATATTAAGAAAAATATTTAAAGATAAAATTGACATCATACTTTTCACTATTGTCTTTATAGAATCATAATACAAAGTATAATTTATAGAAAAAATATTACACTGAATTTATTACTATTACCATTATTGAATTCATTAAATAGTTGTCTTAAAAAGAGACAAATGATGAGCTCATATGTGGAGAGTAACGCTCCAGCCCAGCTAAATTATGGGCTCATCTTTATTGGGCTTATTTGTACCAAAACTGGCCTGGCTCAAACTATCAAAATAATATGATATTTTTCTATGTAATATCCTGATTTTCTCTGTGCACGCATGTTAAAAATAATGACTTAAGCTCATTTGTCTACTATATTAATGATTTTATGAAAACGAAAGTTTAGTGATTTATTAGTTAACGATTTTATCTTTGATAGAGTTAATCCTCATTAATGGTATCTCATTAAGTGTGAGTCTGTAAGAGATTGGGAGTAAGTAATAGATCCAATAAAACCATCCGTATGGGGTAGGTCTATTGATTTGACCTAATCTAATCCGGATTATGTTTAAAAATATCTTTCATTAGAGATGATCTTGATATTTACTCCTCATGAGAAATTTTTTATAAAAATATCCTCCAGAAGAGGTGTTAAAATGAAAAAAAAAAAAAATATTTTTGTAAGACTTTTCTTATGAAGAACAAAAGATCAAGACCACTACATTTTGATAGGCATTTTATGTAATTTTCTTGTCTAATCTATGAATTAGCGAGTTTGGACTGAGATTTTTGAAGCCCATTTAAAAAATGAGCTTTTTAGCTATGCCCAATAAGTTTGCTGATTCGTGTGGGTTCTGCAATATATATTTGGGCGGACCATGGATCGAATTAAAAAATAACTAAAAATAAAAATAAAATAAAATATTAATAATAATAAGAATCTCAACTCAAGGTTTATTATAAATTTAAATATTAAAATTTAGATATAAATTATATTTTATCATATGTAATAGTAACACTAATACCATATAATATTATCCTACTATTTGTTTTTTCATTTTTAAATTATCTATAATTTAAAAATTTATTAAAAGTATACTTTTTAAAAATGTGGACTAACCTAGCAAGACTTACAATCCACATACTGATGAACTGAGCTGACTATTTTTCAGCTCACGAAAAAGAATCAACCCGACTTAGTCCGTTAAATTTTAAAGTTTGTATAAACTAGCTCAAAGGAAACGAAGTAATCTGTATTAACAACTCCATACCCAAAGAATGGTAGATAGACTAAGAAAAAATTGAAAAGAGCTAACCATGACACACTTTTAGCTTATAAAAACTTTATCCGATAAAAAAATATAAAAATCAAAAATTAGAATAAATAGTTAGTAAATAGAGGAGCGACTTATTTCTTTTTCCAGGAGTAGATCTTGATTCTCACGCTGGAAACATTTGTATCCTGAAACAAATGCTCTTTTATGATTCTGACTTGAGATATGGTTAAGTCATATTATTGAGAGATAGAAAACTTGAATGGAGATGATGCCCTCAAGTTCAGCTAACTCTCTAAATATGCTTCTTATTTGGTTGTCAATTCAAAAGCTAGGATAAATAAATTCATGATGAGTGTCACCAATTTGGTGAACGAAGAATGTCGATGTTCTCTTTCCACCTGTTGTTGTTATTATATTACTTTAATTTAATTACTCTTTAATTTTATTTTATATGACATTTTTTTTTTTGTTCGTTCCAAAAAAAATTATCTTATTCTAATTAAAAATAATTTTTTTTTATCATTAATAAAATGATTCACAACCACCCAAATATCTCAAAAATTTTAAATCATAAATTTCAAAAATTTTATTTTTTTTTTAAATATCGTGTCAAATAAAAAATTACCACATAAAATGAGACAAAAAAATGTTATTTTTGGTACTTTATTAATTACTGTTAGTCAATACATTTTTTTAATCATAGCTTCTATTCTAATATTTCTTTTGAGAATTACTTTTAATTTAAAATTTGTTAAAAATAATTTCTCTATTCCATTTTATAATCTACGTGTACTCCATTTTCTTAAGATCACATTTTTAGGTTCTAAATTAACATTTAATTCAAAAAATGACTCTGACATTCAAAAATCCAATTCAATACTTAATTAATTTAAGTATAAATTAAATTTTTTAAAATCCAATTCAACACTTAATTAATTTAAGTATAAATTAAATTTTTTAAAATCCAATTCAATACTTAATTAATTTAAGTACAAGTCAATTCTCGAAGATTAAAAAAATCACCACCTAATTTTAAGAATAATTCAGAAACCAATAAAACATTTAAAAAGACTTAACAAAAAAAATCTTTTTAAAATACCAAAAAAAATAATTCGAGTTCAATTTTCATTTTGAGAAAAACATATCACTCAAATTGATCACTAACTTACGATTGAAAAATTTGACTAAAGGGATGACTAAATTTTAAAAAGAATTGGCTAAGTTTGAAAAGTGACTAAGTTAGCAAAATATTGACTTAAGTTAAAAAAAGACCTAACTTAAGGAAAGTGGTTGACTCTTGAACCAATTTTGTAAGTTTTGCCAAATATTGTAGGGATATTTCTAACACAGAGAATTATAAAATGAAAATTAACATGAATGTTGGGAAAATAATTAGATTAATAACAATCAAATAATACAAAATAAATGTTAGACTTAGTATCAAACAACAAGTATATCAAATAATGTAATAAATGCATAAAAGAATTAAAACACAAATTGGGCCAGGCAGGCCCAATCCTCCACCTGTCCTACTTTCTAAGTTTTGGGCCTCCCAAACCCATTAGAAAATTTGCCCCAGCTGCTGCCAGTAGGCTTTGGTCCATATTTCCTGTGATATACACTTAGTGTACACCAGATGTATATTAGTATATTAGTGTATATTCATTGATTTTGGCCTTCAAAACCTGCATATCAGCTTTCTTTAACCTATATAACGTTCTCCAGACTCGACAAAAGTATTTGGGCCTCCGTGGCCCATCAGAAATGCAAAGGAAGCGGGTCCATTGGACCCAAGAACACAGGCCCCATACAAACAAGAAAAGAGAACCACTTAGAACACAACTAATTATCTAGCTGAAACATAAAATCTATGGTCAATGCAAACTCATCTGAAAATGAAGAGGAGAACAACGTGAAGTCATATGTTTAAGCAAAAGAGAACTACAAAGGAATTTAAAACACAGAGACAGCCACAGTAAGCAAAAGTGAACTGGCCATGACTAAAAATGAGTGAACTGACTCTTGCGATACTACTACACACCTCTAAGGAAAGTAAGGAGGAGGAATCTCTAAGGAAAGTAAGGAGGAGGAATGTCAACTATATGCAATGATAGGAGTTTTCAGCGGATTTGAAGCAAGAAGAAAACAAGATATATCCCAGGAAACCCAACTAAACTAAACCAATTCGAATAGTTGTAAACGAAATAAATTTTCTCAAATTCCGTATAGGTTTTAACTCCTTACTAGACCAGAATACACTCAAACAGTGATAAACAGAAAGAACAAATCATTGTGCAAGCAACAGCAGCTAAACCACAACATAATACCAAACAGGGCATGGAATGAGAGAAAACAAGAGAAGCTTAAGGCAAAATGACGATAAAAATGACACACAATATCCTGCCTTAAGCCCTTCACATCTTCTAGTAACATATGGAGTGCGCACCAGTAGCAAATGTAACAACAAAACAAGACAAGTTGGACAGAGGTAAACCATGGTAATTCGAGACAAACAGGACAACAACATGAAGTAAACAACCTTAGTATCAAGACCTAAACGAATAGAGGGCTTTAAATAGGAGGATAGAAGGTTTTAAACGAGAAACCGATAGAAAATATGCTCATAAACTCAAGCTCAGAATAACTATCCAGTCTTTAGTGAAAACAACTCTCACAAGATCACTATAAAACAGATAAAATCATATGACAAACATTAAAAGGAAAATGTAAAACGATTACAACTTAAACCTCAAAATCAGAACAAATAAGGATAAAACCAAATCAAAACCACACAAGCAGACAAGATGGACTCAGTTTAAGATGAAATTAGAGCAAAAATGAAGCTGAAATGCTTGTTATTTAACGATTAGATTGGACACAAAGCAGGATTTTATTATACCAACTGGACTAACACTATACAGCACCATCTTAGCAACTTAAGATTACACTTTGAATGACAGCAAGTACAAACAAGACATTTGGCAGAACAAGAGTATTTTCAACGTAACACCATTCAACTCTTTATTCGAATCATGTTAAGAAACAAGACTAGGACCTCCACATTCATATCGAACTAAACTGAATTTTTGAACGATAAGCAATGAAACTAAAGAAGACCAGCCAACAGTTAAAGTAAAAACTTGACACCTCAATTTTATCTAGTGAAACAGGATCCCAGGAAGAAAAGGAAATAGACAAAATTCAAACCATAGTCACCAGTCTTCAAAGAGACTGATAAGTTTCAGCAGAAAGTAAGAAAATGAAACAGACACCCAAGCAAGAGTTTAAGTAGAAATAAGAGAGTTACAGGTTGTGTTCATTTAAAACTTGGCAGGACTTGAAATAGGTTAGCACATCATCTAAAACAGAGACTACGATGAAGGTAGATTTTTCAACATACTCTCATGAAATGCTCAAAGCTATATCAAAGGGCTTAATTCGAAACTTAAAAGGAGGGTGCAAATGAGACTTTCAGAGCACCATTCCGTCGAAAATCTCAAAAATCAGACAAACAAAACATGAATCGAACAGAAAACATGAATGAAGCACTCAATATGATTCTATGACCCGGAAAACGTATTAGTCGATCAATAACAAACATCACAGTGCT
>JAOTQJ010000099.1:17589307-17609837 GCA_025642045.1 Solanum sejunctum | reverse complement strand
GCATTGACTAACTGCTACTTCACAAATGAAAAAAGCGCAGATAGTTTAAAGAGCCATTTTGCTTTATTCCATCATACGTTGCAGGGGAAGCACTTGGATTGAAGAATTGGGTAAGAGTAACTTTTGCTGTGGAAATTTCAGCTCTCGAGGATGGGCTTAGCAGGATCAGAGCCTTTTGTTTCAGACATGCCAAACAGCAATAAGCCTTCTTTTTCTTCTTCCCTGTCAACTTTGTCGAAATTGGTCCAAGTCTACAACAAAAACAAACAATAAAAGTTGCAGTTATTGCGTGCGTCAATAATTGGCTCCTTATACCTGTTGCAGTTCAGCCATCATAGCTTAGTAGACAAAAGCATTCTATCGAAGGCTTGTTATCGAGAAACATAACAGCTGAGTGAAATGTGAAAGTGGATGACATCTCCAACTTCTCGGCTGGTATATGCTTTGTTACTGCTTGTGAAGTGGTTGACATGTCTTCACTATCTTCACTGTACGATGTTATTTATCATGTTCTGGTACTCTACAACAATGTACCAATTGTAGTTCCACAAAGTCAGGTCTGAGCCTCGAATTCTATTTATCCAAAATCAGAGTATTTTTTTTAATTCCTTCTCAAGGCAAGACACTTCGGAGGAGGGTTCATTATGCAATTAAGCTGTCAAATGAACATACTAATGCCTAATAACAAGTGGTTAACAATACACACGGTGCTTGTTAAGTTTTCTTTTTTAATTATATTAAATACTTGTAAATTAATTTATTTCGAGATAATTTACTTTATGCCTCTAAAAACAAATTCACATATACTAAAGGACATATTCTTGAGATTTGAACTTGGTACCTCAAATGAATTTTGAATCCACTCAACCATTAAGCCAATCTATAATCTTGTGTTTAACAAGTTTAAAATCTCTCTCTCTATATTCATAAATCTTTTAAAAATATGTTATATATAGTGTGTAAGTTTTTACGGACAAGATTTGGATAAACCTCCTCCCTAACTTCTATATCAATCGCTAGCCATTATGTAAAAACATACTATAAAATAAAATCTAACTATTTTTTTTTACAACAATTTAAGAATATTACTCCTAAAACGGATAATAAGTGCATTTAAGTAAGAGACATTTTTATATATAACCACTCAAAAGTATCATAATTATGCTCCTTAGCTATAGTTTGAATAATTACATTTTGTAACTACAGTTATAACAACATTTGTATAATTCACCTAACATTTACATAATTAGTGCAACATTTGTATATGTTTGTATAGTTTGCTATACAATTCATAGTTTTTGTATAACATTTATATATTTTGCTATATAATTTGTTGTACAATTTATAGTATTTGTATATTTCACTATACAATTTGATTCATGCACAATTTTTGTATAATCATGCATAACATTTATATAAACCACGTAAATTATACAAAACTCAAACTATAATTATAATTAGTATATATTTGCTTAATGTCAAAAGCAACAAAACGGTTTTGCCTCCTATTCCCTACCGTTAGCAAAAAAGCCCAATGGGCCCAATTTCCGCCGCTAAAATATATTTAAATAGCCAAAAAAGATAAATTATTTCCTCCAACGGCTCTTTTTCTTCCTTCCATTACATTTTATTCAAATCGCACCTTTTCCACAAGAACCAAAACAAAACACTGAAGAAATTTGAAGAAACTGAAATTTTCAATTCCTCAATCTCAGCTATGGATACAACTCCTCCATTTCATCGATCCGAGACTCGAAGCCGGATAAAATCAGCTTCAAGATTATCAAGACTCAGTCGTTTTGATGAAGAAAGTGAATCCCTCACTCCAAATGTCTCTCTTGAAATTGTCCCTTCACCAAGAATAGAAGTTCCTCCTTATGGTAACGGTCTTCCGCTTCACGAGCTTCTTCTTCTTTCCCCTCCTCTTCGAAGATCGAAGACTCGTCTTGCTGATAAGCTTGAATTAGCTGATGATGGGGTTGAGCCTAATGGGGTTCGAAGGAGGCGTAGAAGCAGAACTTCTGCAATTGGTGCTTCACCACGAAATAATCGAAGATCGAGGCGAAGGTTAGAGCAAGAAATGAGGGAAGAGAGGGATTTGGGGTTGGTTGAGGAAGTGGTTAAACCAAGAAGGAAGAGGAATAATGGTAAATCCAAGAAGGATAAGCTTAGCTTGCTTGCTTCAAGTACATCAGCAAGTATGTATCAAATTCTAATCGTACTTTTCTTTAAATTCATATTTCAATTCTTGTGCTTAATGCGTTTTTATTGAATAATAGAATCCAAAGAAGGAGAAGGTTGTGATTTAATAAACCGAATCGAGATATTTTTAAGTGACTTGGTGATGTGGAGGGATGTGGCAAGATCAAGTCTTTGGTTTGGTTTGGGATCTCTCTGTTTCTTATCTTCTTGTTTTGCCAAAGGAGTTACTTTTAGGTATATTTCTTCTCTTTCTCTTATAGTATCCCACTTTTTGTTTAATTTTTTTTTCCATTTGACATTTCTGTTCATTCTTGCTTGCAGCATTTTCTCTATCGTATCGCAATTGGGGTTACTCTTTTTAGTTGTTTCATTCTTCACACATTTGATTCGCCAAAGGTAAAGTTTAAATTCCTTCACTATTAGTTATTAATCAGTTCCCACTGTTGTTGCTGAATACAACAACAACATACCCGTAGAATCCCATAAGCAGGGTATGGGGAGGTACCTTATCACTACCTCACAAAGGTAAAGACGCTGTTTCCTGGTACTATTGTTGCTGAATGTTGATCAATTATTAAATTGCAGAGATGGTAGAGAAATAAAGCGCGAAGTCCAGCTGACTGAAGATGACATTTTGAGAATGGGAAGATTGATACTTCCAGCTGCAAACCTTGCAATTTCAAAAACAAGAGAGCTTTTTTCAGGAGAACCTGCTATGACCCTCAAAGTACGTTACTGAACTTACATTTTTTAGCACTAAAATTTGAATCTTGTAATTGATTGAGGAAATGTGTCTGTCTGTTGTTTTAGTTAGTACCAGTTTTGATCATTGGAGCTGAGTATGGCCATCTGATAACTGTATGGAGGCTTTGTGCCCTTGGTAAGAAAGATCACTCAATTGTCCTAAATACACACTACTACTCCGAAATCTCGAAACAACTAAATACATTTTTGGTGTTCAATCTTGTGACAGGGTTTTTCATCAGTTTTACTGCCCCAAAACTTTATTCCTCTTATTCTTATCAGATATATAGTAAAGGTAAATAAGTGCTTCATCTTGATATTTGCCTATACGTTTTGCATTTAATTGAATGAAAGTGCATATTTTGTTGATACAGCCAACTATATGAAATATCGGTTGCTGGAGACTTGGGGCGCTAGCTCCCACAAGAAGATGATAGCTGCATCGGTATTGACAGCTTTTTGGAACCTGACCACTGTCAGAACACGAATCTTTACAGGTAATTCACGAACCAATTTGTTCATTATTTTGTTACCTTTGATTGAACCAATTCTCTAAGCCATGTATACAAAGTAGCATCTTTTAACAAATGGTTGTTTTACCTATTTTCTTGGTTCTTGGCTGCATTCATAAGCTTAGCAATTGTACAATTAGCACCTTTCTAATACAAATGGAAGTTACCTACCTTGGATTGAAGTTTCAAACTGAACTATAAAGTGTTTTTTTAACGGTTCTTGGCATCGTTCCTATGTCATTTATAAACTCAGCATCTTTCTAGCAAATGGAAGTTACTTATCTTGGATTGGACTTTCACAATGAACTAAAATGTGTCCTTTTTTCCGGTTCTTGGCATCATTCATAAAGCAAACAACAACAATATACCCACAAATGGGGTATGGGAAGGGTAGAATATACACAAACCTTACCCCACTATCTCACAAAGGTAGGGAGGTTATTTTCTAGGAACTCTCGTCTCAAAAACCTATAAGAGCATCATTCATAAGCGATTTATACAATTGGCATCTTTCTAACAAATGGAAGTTATAACCTTGGATTGAAGTATTTCCTTTTCCCAATTCTTGGCATAATTCATAAGCCATTTATATACGATTAACATCTTTCTAACAAATGGAAGTTACCTAACTTTTGGATTGAACTTTCACACTGAACTAACGAGTGCTTTTTCTGGTTTTTGGCAGCATTTATATGTCTAGTAATATTTAGATACTGTAAACAACATGAAGAGGCAAAGATTGACGAAGAAATGATTGAAGTGGAAGAAGAGGAAGAAGAGAAGCAGCAGGCATTGGTTGTGTTAGAACCTGTCAAAAAAGGGGCATAATTGTGCACTCATGCCAATGTATCACTGCTATAATACTACTAACATAATAACCCCTGCTGTTACTTCTCAATCTATCAAAAAAGAAGAAAACCTTGTTGTATGTCCTTGTATTTTTGTATATCTAATCAAAGCAAGGAAGAAGAACTCTGGTGCTCTTCTGGAAATAAAGAAATCTGATCTTTACTTTTCCACTATTTTATTCATATGTTGTTGATTTTATCTCATTTCATTACTTTGTTACCTCTGTATTATAACAACCAGTCTAGAACATATCGAAGGATCGACTGTCGTGCAGAACCTAAAAACTGTATATTCCCGGCACTATTGAGTGTACTGATCATGAGAATAAGTGTGAGTATGATTACAGATACGAGGATGGATCAAGATCAAGAGGTTGGGTTGCAAAAGAGAAAATTACTTTTCTTGCTGACCAGTCAGGTAAGGATTCTTTTTGGATGTGGCAAAGATCAAATGAGTGGGACGCCTTTTCATGGCGATTTTTCTGGAATTGCTGGCCTCGCGCAGTGGATATTCTTTAGCATCGCAATTTAAGGCGAATGTAATGGCCTTATCTACTGGACTTTTACTCAACGAATCCATCGACACTTACCTTCCACACAACACCATTTAGGAAAGAAACATCAGCAAGAATAATACCAAATCCTTCCCTCCCTGTTTATTTCGTCAACCTCTATAAACTTTTTGTTAACGATAAGGAAATCCCATTGTTCCCATCATTGTCATGATCTGAGCGGTGGATACAGGAACAGTTATTACCAGTTTCCCTAAAGATATTTATACAGCATTCCGTGATGCATTTAGACATGACACAAGGTGATTTTGATACTTGCTATGCGGTGTATCACCATCTTTCCCAGTACTTTGGTCGCCATGATTCGGAACATGAGTTGTCACTAATGCAACACCGAGAGCGGGCTATGGTGTCTTGCTTTTTATCCATGGGACCACACCAACGCCAATTGTAGGAAGTTATCAACTCCAAGCTGTAGGATTAACTTTTGATACAAAACAAAAAGAGTTGTATTTTGAATTAGATGAAGATCATATCAGAGCTCAGGTTCGGAGGGCAGGAACAATGGATTGACGTGTGCGGAGTCACCTATGTGGCATTAGGACCAAAAAGATCTGTAAGGGTGCCTTGTATCGAAAGTCTTACTGTCATCACAGGCGGTGTGTCCCGTTGGGCAATAACAACGGTGCAAGATAATTTGACAAATCAGATAATGTAACCTAACGATGTGAAGATCTCTACATTAGATCGGTCAACTACTTAAATATTTCATATCCTTAAAGTATAGGTATTAGTCTTAATGAGTTGTAAAATTTCACACTTGCTCTAATTAAGGTTGATGTAAGCAATAAAAAAAAGTAACACATCTCATGTGATTAACTTATTCATAAAAAAAAATACCTCTTATGTGATTAACTTATTCATATAATAGACATTTGAAAATATACATAAAAAGTTTTTGAAAATTTTATAAAAATATTAGCCACGTAGCCAATATTCAATATCATACCATACTATACCTGAGGAGAGAACATTATAAATAATATGTCAACCTTATACAAAAGTGTATAATAATACATAATAGATGCTTCTACACAAATATATAAAAGGACATGGGATTTATTGTCCTCTTACAATTCGAATAAAAAAAATTTACCTTTTCAGATCTATATTATGTAAAAATGAAGATCTGTTAAAAAAAATATAATATTTTTTAAAAAGTTAAATTATTTTTCTTTAATATATTATTTTTATATTAAAAAATTTACCATATATATAGTTTATCCCGATAGACATAAGACGTAACCTTTTCAAGGCTTTTTGTTGAAAACTTAGCTGAAAGTATCTAAAATAAACATTAATCATATGATCAAATGTTAATATATCGTAGTTCAAGTGTCTCAATAAAATTTATTAATAATTTAAAAGATGATATGTATTTCGTTTAAAAATAAGATATAGATACATTCAGTCCTTTTCAAACTTCAAAATTATTCTGAATATATTATTGTTATTATTATATAATAATAATAATTAAAAAAATCGATACTATAGCTATCAAAATGAACCCAAATATAAGTAGCCCATCAAAATGAACACAAATATAAGTAGCCCACCCAATCTGTCAATAATTTTATGAGTTTGGATCAAGATAATTTGAATTGGATCCAAACTCAACCCATTTTAAAAGAATATTTAATTAAGCTCAATCTAATCTCTAATTTTAACTCGTTCTAAGACGCTTTATTTGCTTTAATGTAATGTATGTTCTCATATTAAAGATATGAATTTGTTGAGACACAAAGTCCTACATTGGTGGTTAATGGGATGAGTGGTCTCCTCATAAGATTTAGGCAATCCTCCTCCCTTTGAGCTAGCTTTTGGGGTATGAGTTAGATCTAAAATCTACTTCAACATGGTATTAGAGCAAGCCCCATCTCACTCAATGTTGGGCCCTCGAAAATTTGTCCATGAACCAGATGCTAAACACTGGGTGTAAGGGAGTGGGTATGTTGAGACACAAAGTTTCACATTGGTGGTTAATGAGATGAATGGTCTCCTTATAAGGTTTAGGCAATTCTCCTCCCTTTGAACTAACTTTTGGGGTGTGAGTTAGACCTAAGACATAATTCAACAGAATTATTATTATTTTATATCTTCTAATATTTATTTATCCGTTTATAGCTTTTTTTTTCTTGAATTCGAATTCAAATTAAAATTCAAATTATGATTATAAAAAGTTAAATAAAAATAATTTTAAAACTATTGAGATTGAGCAAGTCAAATTAGCAAGTCATGACACAATTTAAATTTTAGGCCATTTTGAGCCCAAAAGTAAATTTAGGTGGATTGTGACCTAATTCGAATTTCTAATTCAATATATTTTAATATTAAAAAAATAACTTAAATACACACCTTATTTTATCATAATTTCTAAAATTCTCTACTATTTAATTTTTTTAAAATTTCCTCTCAAGATACATCACTATTTTGTAGCTAATACATATTTATTTTTCTCTCTAATACATCTACTCCCCTCTAAATATACAATAGATACATCTCTTCTTTATGTATTCGAATATTTTTTCCTCTCTGATACATTTCCCCTATATATTAGATATCGATTGATGTATTTAAAAGTTATCCGGAAGTTCTCATAAATGCCAATCATTTTCCATTTGCTTTTTCCCTCGATAATGAATTAAATTGCTTTTTTGGGCACTAGCGAAGACGGGGAAGCAAGTCAATACAACAGGCCCACTTAAAGACCCGAAAATCACTTTTGTTTTTCTTCACACACTACCGAATTGTTCTTCGAAGAAATTCTGAAAATTAGGGTTTAAGGTTTCGTACCGGAAATGGCAACACCAGCAGCGGCGGCGGCACGAAGTACGGCAGCTACTTCCGAGAAGAAGAAGCCGGTTTTCGTCAAAACGGAAACCTTAAAGCCAGGGACACATGGACACAACTTGACTGTTAAGGTTGTTGATTCGAATCCCGTCAAAGCCACCGGCGGCGCCAGCCGAGGTGGCAGATCATCTTCTTCATTAAATCCTCGTGTTCCGGCGCGTCTTTCCGAGTGCCTTGTCGGTGATGAAACCGGATGCATCCTCTTCACTGCACGTAATGAACAGGGTATGTACAGAATAATGTTTAATTCTCTAAAATGGATTTTCCTTTTAGTATAATTTGCTAGTTTTCATATGTATTTTGTTTAATTTTCGTAATTTTGACGGTTTTATGCACTGATTTTGGTGATTACAATTGTTTGAGAGAACCTTCAAATGACAGTTATCTTTTTAATGTATATTGAAGAATTTAGAGAGATCTATTAGAAATGAGTGCATTTATATGTTGTGAAGGATGTCCATTATTCACTGAACATGTCGATCTGTTTATATGTTTATGTTAGTACATATAATTGAGTTGAGTCTAGTTCTGTAATTGGAAAATCTAACTTGTGTCTTAATCCGTCTTTCTCAATGAGAAAACTCCAGAACTCAAGCTCGTTCCTTGTGTCTATATTATCATAGAGAATATCATGATTACGGCAAAGAGGATGTTTCGATTTGTAGGTCTGTAACCATTGTGCTCTAGACTTGATCTTTTCAGCTCGTCTAGGTAGGAAGCAAAGGTGAAATGAAACTAGTACCTAAATGCATTTTTGTTCCCCCTGCTGCACCACCGTCCTTTAGTCGCTTAAGAGCCAGCAGTAGTCCTTTTCCTGCTTTGATTATCACCGTGAGTTGTGATGAACCCGAGCTTACTTGTTTGAAGTGAAGGGTCGTTTCCGCTAGAATATCTTGCACTTGTTAATGTATCGCTACTCCTATTTCAATTTGTAATTTGGCTTGATTGGGAGTACAAGGGTCAAACTAACTTATGTTTGGTGTGAAGTCAGACATAAAATCTTCAATATTTTTGAAATAATAATTTACATTTTTAGAAACTACAGTCAAATATACAGAAAGTATTTGAAAACATTGTGGTCAAAGAAAATATGTCTGACGGTTAAGATAGTGACTATGATAAACAAATTGAAACAGAGGAGTAGCTACTAACCCCCTCTTTTAAGATAGAAAATACTGAAATATTTTCTTTTCATGGAGAAATATTGGTTTATGATGTTGTCGTTGTTGGGTAAATACTGGTTTATTACATCACACTGGGTCTGTTGTTGGGGAAATACTGGTTTATGCTATTGATTTGTTTGGTCTGCCTATTTGACTGCAATTGATGAATCATTTGTGTATGGGTTGAGGTTGCCTACAAAAGTTGGCTGATGGCTATTGGAGTTCGTCATGCTTTGAACTGTTTGATGTGGTTTTGTGCATGAACAAGAGTACTTCCCTTTTTTTTGGGTAAATTGTTCATGGTTTTATGTTTGGATATTCACATATTTCCTTTTATAATCAGTTGATATAATGAAGCCTGGGACAACTGTCATTCTGCGAAATGCGAAGATAGACATGTTCAAGGGTGCCATGCGACTTGCAGTAGACAAATGGGGTCGTGTTGAGGTTACTGAACCAGCTGCTTTTGATGTTAACCAGGAGAACAACCTTTCTTTAGTCGAGTATGAACTGGTGAACGTGGAAGAGTAGACGTGCTCATGGGAAATGGTAGTTTGAAGTTACAGTCGAATTCTTGTTCCAATGTGAATTAATTATTATTATGCATATCCGGAATTTCATTGGATTAATGAGCAAAGATGCCCATATTTTTTAGCTCATGAAGATCCAATGCAATCAACACCATATGATGCTGTTGCTTTGTTCACTTGGTGGGTTAACTAGTTATATAGTGTGTTTTTCTTTTTTCTTAACCTTTTCAGTCATTTCCCATGCTGTACGAGGTGAAAACCAGTTCCTAAGAATGAGTATTGATGTCTTTGTATTTCTAAACACACAATGTAAAAGAAGCTATCAAAACACACCAAGTTATGCTATCAAAACACACAATGTAAAAGAAGCTGACTGTTAGCTACTTGGTGTCGATGTGGGGTCTGTGAACTTTTGTTACTCTCATGTTACGACAATTTGAGCTTACTTGATTGGATCCCATGAAACTTGCGGCAAACAAATGGAGATGATTACATTTGCAAATCAAACATAGGGGCTACTGAACGTTGTATGCTCCCACTGGCCACTGTAGCTTCTTTAATTTAAATTTGCTAATTGTGATGAAGAAAATCTCATGAAGATAACGTATTTTTTGTTAAAAGAAGTCAAATATGGCCACCTAGCGTTTTAGTTTAGGAAAAATGTCAAAAAAATAAACAACTACCTTACTAGATGTTGCAACAGAGATGCCGAAGAATAACTAGAAAAGAGATGAAAAAGCGGTGCTTGAAAATCTCTAGATCTCAATTTGCATTTGAGAAAGCAATTGCGGGGTGAAAAATTAAAGAACAAAAGAAAGATCTTATTTATATACACATTTAACACTGCAAGTTCTTTTAATTTTAATTCATCCAGATAAACAATAAAATATTTTAGGTCGTTAGAAATCACAAATCATCCAAATAAAAACTTCCAAATAATTACAAAACATCATAATAAAACACCATACGAATCACTTAAATACCAAAAAAACAAAAAAATCTTAAATATAGACCGTAAACCAATAAATAAATAATTAATAAATCAATTCAAAATTCAACACAAAAAATAACACTTATTTTTTACACTGCCTAACAGAAAATAGATTAAAATAAAAAATTAATTGTCACACCTATAAATATATATATATCATTACACTTCCAGAAAATACACTTTTGCGCTGCTAGATTTTTGTCGTCCCCTGCCGCCGTTGAGCCACCTAGCGGGCTCGTTACAAATTCACTCGTATGATTTTTCGGGAAAGTTACGATGGAGGCCACTGCAGCGTTATAATTCAGGGGCTACAACCCACAAAAAACTGCTGAAAATGCATATTTCCTAATCATAGGCCCATAAAATCCTACCAAGCATACCCGTCGCCGCCGGGCCACTTGGGCCTCTTGTCGGGTTCGTTGCGGCCCTACTCATATGATTTTTCAAGAAAATTGCGCCGGAACCCCCTGCAGCGCTAGAATCCATGACTAATACCCAAAGAAAACTATGAGCCTGTTTTCAGTTCATTGACCCATAAAATCTTACTAGGTGTCCACCATCGCCGCTAGGCCACCTGGCCTCTTCCCGGGCCACCTGGGCCTCTCTTCGAGCTAGTTATGAACCCACTTGTATGATTTTTTAGGAATGTTGCGTCGGAGCCCCCTGCAGTACCAGAATTCGTGGGCTAACACCACAGAAAAATGTCAAAATCACCTGTTTCCTGTTACTTGGCCCATAAAATCCAACCAAACATCCCACACTATCGTCGGGCCACCTGGGCCTCTTCTCGGGCTCGTTGCAAATCCACTTGTATGATTTATCGGTAATGTTGCGTCGGAGCCCCTTACAGCGCTAGAATTCGTGGGCTAACACTCACAGAAAATTATTGAAATCGTCTATTTTCTGTTCCTTGACCCATAAAATCGTACCAGCCGTCCCCCACTGCAGCCAAGACACCTAAGCATCTCTCCTGGCTCGTTGCTAACCTACTTATATGTTTTTAGGGAATGTTTGTATCAGAGCCCTCTGCAGCGCCAGAATCCATGGACAAACACTCATAAGGAACTGCCGAAATCGTCTGTTTCTTGTTCCTTGACTTATAAATCCTATCAGGCGTCCTCCGTTGCCACAGGGTTACCTGGTCCTCTTCCCAGGCTTATTGCGGACGCACTCGTATGATTTTTCGAGAATATTACGCCGGAGCACCCTGCAGAGCCAAAATCCATGGGTAAAACCCACAGAAAACTGTCGAAATAGTCTATTTCCTGTTCCTTGTCCCATAAAATCCCATCAGGCGTCCCCTGTCGCTGTCGGACCACCTGAGCCTCTTCCTGGTCTCGTTGCAGACCCGCTTGTATGATTTTTCAGGAATGTTGCATCGAAGTCCCCTATTGCACTAGAATCCGTGGGCTAACTCCCACAGAAAACTGTCAAAATTGCCTGTTTCCTGTTCTTTAGTCCATAAAATCCTACCAAGCATTCCCCACCGCTGTCGGGCCAACTAGGCATTCCCGAGCTCGTTGCAGACCCACTCATTTAAATTTTTGAAAATATTGTATCGGAGCCCTCTGCAGCGCTAGAATCCATGGGCTGACACCCACAAAAAACTACTGAAATAGCCGATTTCCTATCCATTGGCCCATAATATCTTACCAGGCATCCCCCGCCGTCGTCGAGCCACCTGGGCCCTTTTATCGAGCTCTTTGCAGACCCACTCTTATGATTTTTTGGGAATATTTCCCCGAAACACCCTACAACACCAGAATCTGTGGGCTAACACCCATAGAAAGCTACTGAAATCGCCCATTTCTTAACCCTTGGCCCATAAAATCCAACCAGGCGTACCCCGCTTCCGCCGAGCCACCTAAGTCTCTTCCTGGGCTCGTTGCGGACTACTTGTATGATTTTTCAGGAATATTGCGTCGAAGCCCCCTGTAGTGCTAGAATCCATGGGCTAATACCCACAAAAAACTACTGAAATCACTAGTTTCCTATCCCTTGGCCCATAAAATCCTACCAGGCATCTCCCGACGTCACCGGATCACCTTGGCCTCTTCCCGAGCTCGTTGTAGACCAGTCGTATAATTTTTTGGGAATGTTGCGTCGAAGCCCTTTACAGCGCCAGAATCGTGGGCTAACACCCATAGAAAACTGTCCAAATAGCATTTTTCATGTTCCTTGGCCATAAAGTCCTACCAGGCCTCCCCTAAGGCCATCGGTTCACCTGGGCCTTTGTGGGCTCGTTGCGGAACCACTTGTATGATTTTTAGAGAAAGTTGCATCGGCGCCCCCTGTAGTGCTGGAATCCATAGGCTAACACCCACAGAAAACTACTGAAATCACTGGTTTCCTATCCCTTGGCCCATAAAATCCTACCAGGCGTCCCCCGCCATCATCGGATCACCTGGACCTCTTTCGGAGCTCGTTATGGACCCAACCATATAATTATTTGGGAATGTTGCGTCAAAGCCCCCTACAACGCTAGAATCGTGGGCCAATACCCATAGAAAACTGCCCAAATCGCATGTTTCCTATTCTTTGGCCATAAAGTCCTACCAGGCCTCCCCTAATGTCGTCGGGCCACCTGGGCCTTTTATGGGCTCGTTGTGGAACTACTCGTATGATTTTTAGGGAAAGTTGCGTCGGATCCCTCTGCAGTGCCAGAATCCGTGGGTTAACACCCACATAAAACTGTCGAAATCATCTTCTGCTCCTTGACAGATAAAATCCTACCTAGTGTCCTCAGCTGCTGTAGGGCCACCTGGGCCTCTTTTTGGGCTCGTTGCAAATCCACTTGTGTAATTTTTAGAAATGTTGCATCGAAGCCCCCTACAAGGACAAAACCGTGGGCTAACACCCACAGAAAATTGCCTAAATCGAATGTTTCCTGTTTCTTGGCCCATAAAATCTCCTACCAGACCTCCCCCAACGCCATCGAGCCACCTGCTCCTCTTGTCGAGCTCGTTATGAAGTCACTCGTATGATTTTTCGAGAAAGTTGTGCCAAGCCCCCTGTAGCACCAGAATTCGTGGGTTAACACCCACATACAACTGCCAAAAATTGCCTGTTTCCTGTTCCTTGTTCCTTGGCCCATAAAATTCTACCAGTCCTCCCCCCAATGTCATCAGGCCACCTGGGCCTCTTATTGGGCTCATTGTGGACCCACTCGTATAATTTTTCAAAGAAGTTTCAGAGCCCTCTGCAGTGCTAGAATCCATGGATTAACACCCACAAAAACAGTCAAAATCGCCTGTTTTTTGATCGTTGGCCTATAAAATCCTATCAGGCATCTCTCGCCGCCGCCGGGCTACCTGATCCTTTTCCTAGGCGTGTTGCGGATGCACTCGTATGATTTTCTAAAAATGTTGCTCCAGAACAGCTTGCGGCGTCAGAATTCGTCGGCTAACTCCCACAAAAAACTGATGACATTGCATGTTACCTAATCCTTGTCCTAGAAAATCCTACTAAGAGTCCCCCGCCGTCGCCAGACCACCTGGCCCCCTTTCTGGGCTCATTGCGGATCTACTCATATGATTTTTCAGGAATATTTCATCGGAGTCCCCTACTGCACCAGAATTCATAGGCTAACACCCACAGAAAACTACCCAAATCGGATATTTCTTGTTCCTTGGCCCATAAAAACCTACAAGCATCTCCCACCGTCGTCGAGCCACTTGGGCCTCTTTTTGACCTCATTACGGATTCATTCATATGATTTTTTAGAAATGTTGTATCGAAGCTCCTTGCAGCATAAGAATCCATGGGGTAACACCCATAGAAAACTACTGAAAATGTTGGTTTTCTATCCCTTGGCCAATAAAATCCTACGACACATCTTCCGTCGTCGCCGAGCCACCTGGGCCTCTTCCGAGGCTCGTTGTAGACCCGCTCGTATAATATTTTGAGAATGTTGCGTCGAAGCCCCCTACAGCGCCAAAATCGTGGGTTAACACCCATAGAAAACTGCCAAAATCACATATTTTTTGTTTCAAGGCTCATAAAATCCTAGAAGGCCTCCCTTAATGCCGTTGGGCCACCTGAGCCTCTTGTCGGGCTCGTTACAGAACCACTCGTATGATTTTTGGAGAACGTTGCATCAGAGCACCCTGTAGCATTAGAATTCGTGGATTAACAACCATATAAAACTGCTGAAATTGCCTGTTTCCTTTTCCTTGGCCGATGAAATCCTACCTAGCATTCTCTGTTGACGCGGGGCTGCCTGGGTCTCTTCTCGGGGTCGCAAACCCACTTGGATAATTTTTTGGGAAATGTTCCATCAGAGCCCCCTATAGTAATAGAATTGTGGGCTAATACCCACAAAAAACTACCCAAATCACATGTTTTCTGTTCTTTGGCCCATAAAATCCTAACAGGCCTACCATCGAGCCACCTGGGCCTCTTGTCGGGCTCATTGCGGAGCTACTCATATGATTTTTTGGGAAAGTTGCGCTAAAACCTCCTGCAGCACCAGAATTTGTGGATTAACACCCATATAAAACTGCTAAAATCACCTATTTCCTATTTCTTGGCCCATAAAATCCTACCAGGCCTCCCCCGACATTGTCGGGCCACCTGGGTTTCTTGTCAGGCTCATTGCGGACCCACTCATATAATTTTAAAAAGAAGTTACCTCGGAGCCCCTGTAGTGCCAGAATCCATGGGCTAACACCCACAAAAAACTACTGAAATCGTCGGTTTCCTATACCTTGGCCCATAAAATCTTACCAGGCGTCCTTCGCCGTCAGCGGGTCAACTGGGCCTTTTCTCAGGCTCGTTACGGACCCATTCTAATGATTTTGCAAGAATGTTGCATTGGAGCACCCTACAGCACCAAAATCTGTGGGCTAACACCTACAAAAATCTATCGAAATTGCCTAATTCCTAATCATTGGCCCATAAAATCCAACTAGGTGTCCCCCGCTGCCGTCGAGCCACCTGGGATTCTTCCTAGGCTCTTTGTGGACTACTCATCTAATTTTTTGGGAATAATGCGTTGGAGCCCCATGCAATGCCAGAATCTATAGGCTAATACCTATAGAAAACTACTGAAATCGTCTGTTTCCTATTCCGTGTTTGATAAAATTCTACTAGGCATCCGTTGCCGTCATTAGGCCACCTGGGCCTCATCCCGGGCATATTGCGAACCTACTTGTATCATTTTTCAAGAATGTTGTGTTAGAGCCCCCTTCAATGCCAGAATTCATGGGCTAACAACACCCACAGAAAATTATCAAAATCGCATATTTTCTATTCCTTGGCCCATAAAATCATTCCAAGCGTCTCCCCCTGCCGCCAAGACACATGAGCCTCTTCTCGAGCTTGTTTCACACCCACTAGTATGATTTTTCGAGATTATTGCATACGTGCCATCTGCTGTGCTGGAATTCGTGGGCTAATAGTCATAGAAAACTGTCAAAATCATCTGTTTGCTGTTTCGTGGCCTATAAAATCCTACCAGGCGTCCCCCACCGCAGCCGCGCTACCTGGGCCTCTTACTAGGCTTGGTGTGGATGTATTCGTATAATTTTTCGAGAATATTGTGCCGGAGCCCCCTGCAACGCTAGAATGTGTGGGCTAACACCGACAAAAAATTGTCGATATTGACTGTTTCCTTTTGCTTCGCGCATAAAATCCTACTAGTTGTCGTTTGCTGCCACAGGCCATCAGGCCCTTTTCCCCGGCTCGTTGTAGATCCACTCGAATGATTTTTCTGGAATGTTGCGCCGGAGCCCCCTGCAGTGCCAAAATTCATGGGCTAAGAGCTACATAATATTGCTGAAATCACCTGTTTTCTGTTCCTTGGCCCATAAAATCTAACCAGGCATCCTCGACCTACGTTGGGCTTCATAGGACTATTCTTGGGCTAGTTACGAACCCACTTATATGATATTTTAGGAAAGTTGTATCGGAACCCCTGCAACACCAAAATTCGTGGGAGAATACCTACTGAAAACTGCCAAAATTGCCTATTTCTTGTTTCTTGGCCCATAAAAATCTACCAGGCATCCCTCACTGCGTCGGGACACCTAGGCTTTTTCCAGACTCTTTGTGGACCCAGTCATATGATTTTTTGAAAAAGTTGCATTGGAGCCCCCTGCAATGCCAGAATTTGTGGGCTAACAACTACAGAAAACTACCAAAATCATTTGTTTCTTGTTTCTTGGCTTATAAAATCCTACCAGGCATCCACCGCCACTGACGAGCCGCTTGAGCCTTTTGCCAGGATCGTTGCAGATCCACCCGTATGATTTTTTGAAAGACTTGCACCAGAGCCCTTTACAACACTAGAATCTGTGGGATAACACCATAGAAAACTACTGAAATCGCTTGTTTTCTGTTCATTGGCTCATAAAATCCTACCTAGCATCCCCCACCATCGCGGGCCACCTGAACCTCTTGCCAGGTTCGTTGCGGACCTACACGTATAATTTTTTGGAAATGTTACACCGAAGACCCTTGCAGCGCCATAATTCATGGCTAACAACCACAGAAAATTATCGAAATCTCCTATTTCCTATTAATTAGCCTATAAAATCTTATCAAGTGTCCCACGCCTCCATCGGGCCACCTGGGCCTCTTGCCAGGCTCGTTCCGGACTCACTCATGTGACGTTTAAGGAAAGTTGCATCGAAGCCTCTTGCAGCGTCAAAATTTGTGTGCTAACACCCATAGAGAACTGCCAAAATAACCTATTCCTGTTCCTTGGCCCACAAAATCCTACCAGGTGTCCACAATTACCACCAGGCCACCTAGGCCTCTTGCCAGGCTATTTGGGGATCCACCCGTATGGTTTTTCAACAAAGTTGCCCCCAAACCCCTGCAACGCCAGAATTTGTGGTCTAACACCCACAAAAAATTATCAAAATCATCTATATCCTGTTTCTTAGCCTATAAAATACTACCAGGCATCCCACGCCACCACCGGGCTACTTGGGCCTCTTACCAGGCTCGTTGCAGACCCACTCGTTTGATTTATCGCGAAAGTTACGCTGGATCCCCTTGCAGTACCAGAGTCCATGGGCGTACCCACAGAAAATTGTCGAGATCGGCTATTTCCTGTTTCTTGGCCCATAAAATCCTACCAGGCTTCCCTCGCCACCGTCGGGTCACCTATGCCCCTTGTCGGGCTCGTTGCGAACTCACTCGTATGATTTTTCAGAAAAGTTGCGTCGGAGATCCCCTGTAGTGCTAGAATTCGTGGGATAACAGCCGCAAAAAATTGTCTAAATCACCTATTTCCTGTTCCTTATCCTATAAAATTCTACCGGACGTGCCCCACCATTGTCAGGTCACTTGGGCCTGTTGCCAGGCTCTTTGCGGATCCACTCGTATGATTTTTTTGAAAAGTTGCAGTAGATCCCCTGCAACGCCAGAATCTGTGGGTTAACACCCATAAAAAAATTACTAAAATTGTTTGTTTCCTGTTCCTTTGCCCATAAAATCCTACCTGGCGTCACCCGCAAACGTTGGGCCACCTGGGCTTCTTCCCGGGCTTATAACGGACCTACTCGTATGATTTTTAGAGAATTTTGCGCTGGAGCCTCCTGAAGCACTAGAATCTGTTGGCTAACACCCACAGAAAATGCTAAAATCACCTGTTTCCTGTTTCTTAGCCCATAAAATATTACCAGGTATCCCTCGCAGCCGTTGGGCCACTTGGGTCTCTTCTAGGGATTGTTGCGAACCCACTCATATGATTTTTTGGAAATGTTGTCCCGGAGTCCCCTGCAGTACCAAAATCTGTGGGCTAACACTCACTAAAAAAATTGTTGAAATTGCCGATTTTCTGTTCCTTAGCTCATAAAATCCTACCAGGCGTCCACCTCCGTCAAGTCACCTGGGCCTCTTCCCGTGATTGTTCCGGACTCACTCGTATGATTTTTTGAGAATATTATGCTGGAGCCCCCTGCAGCACCAGTATCCGTGGCTTAACACCATCAGAAAACTACCAAAATCGCATGTTTCCTGTTCCTTGGCCCATAAAATCCTACTAGGTGTCCCCTGCCACTACCTGGGCCTCTTACCGGCCTCTTTGTGGACACACTCGTATGATTTTTGGGGAATGTTGCACGAAGCCCCCTGTAGCGCCAGAATCCGTGGGCCAACACCTATAAAAAACTGCCGAAATTATTATTTTTCTTTTCTTTGGCCCATAAAATCCTATTAGGCTCTCCCACCGCCGTCGGGCCATTTGAGCCTCTTCCTAGGTTCGTTGTGGAGCCACTCATATGATTTTTTGAGAATATTATGTCGGAGCCCCCTGCAACGCTAGAATTCGTGGGTTAACACCTATAGAAAATTATCGAAATAGCTTGTTTCCTGTTCCTTGGCCCATAAAATCTTACCAGGCGTCCATAACCACCTCCTGGCTACTTAGGCCTCTTCCCGAGCTCATTGCGGACCCACTCGTATGATTTTTAGGGAATGTTGCATCGGAGCCCCCTGCAGCGCTAGAATCCATGGGTTAACACCAACAGAAAACTGTCGAAATCACTTGTTTCCTTTTCTTTGGCCTATAAAATCCTACCAGGCATCCCTCGCCGCCATTTGGGCTACCTTGGCCTCTTCTCAGGCTCATTGCGGACACACTCGTATAATTTTTTGGGAATGTCGTGTCGGAGCCCCCTGAAGCGCCAAAATACGTGGGTTAACATCGAGTTAACACCCATAGAAAACTGCCAAAATTGCTATTTTTTTATTCCTTGGCCCATAAAATCTTACCAGGCATCTCCCACCATTATTGGGCCACTTGGGCCTTCTCCCGGGCTACTTGCGGACCTACTCATATGATTTTTCAAAATTATTATGCTGTAGCCCCCTGCTGCGCCAGAATTCGTGGGCTAACACCTATAGAAAACTTTTGAAATTGCATATTTCCTGTTCCTTGGCCCATAAAATTCTACCAGGCGTCCCCCGCTGCTGCTGGGCCACCTAGGCCTCTTCCAGGCCTCGTTGCGGACATACTCGTATGATTTTTCGAGAATGTTGCGCTAAAGTCCCCTGCAGCGCCAAAACCCCTTGCAGCACAAGAATTCGTTGGCTAACACCCATAGAAAATTTTCAAAATCGCTTGTTTCCTTTTTCTTCGTCCATAAAATACTACCAGTCATCCCCCGCCGCCACCAGGCCACCTGGGCCTCTTTCCTGGCTCGTTGAGGACCCACTCATACGATTTTTCGGGAATGTTGCGTCGGAGCCCCCTACAGCACCAGAATCCATGGGTTAACATCCACAGAAAACTGTCGAAATCGCTTGTTTCTTATTCTTTGGCCCATAAAATTTTACCAGGCGTCCCCCACCACTGTCGGGCCACCTGGGCCTTTTTCCGGACTCGTTGCGAACCCATTCTTATGATTTTTCGTGAATGTTGCGCCGGAGTTCCCTGCTGCGCTAGAATCTATGGGCTAACATCCACAAAATTTCAAAATCATCTGTTTCCTTTGAATACAAAAAACAACTCTAATAAAAAGTATCCCTTTTTAATGAATCATATATAGTGTGAATCTAGTTTAAGAGGCTCCCTAATATGAAGTACCGAATAGTGAGAAATAATGTGAAAAGGAGAATAGGGTAGTAGATAGCTAGGTGATACAAATTGCATTAGAGATAAAATAGTCTCTCGGTCCATCTTTATTTGTTCCCTGTTTATTTAGCACAGGGATTAAGGAACAGTAAATAATAGAAATAGTTTTACCAAATTACCATTTGAATATAATAAATATAATGTCCTGTAAAATATAATAGAAAAATTACCATAATTAATAATAAGGGTAAATTAGAAACTAAGTGTGAAATTATCTCTTGATTTCATAAAATGAACAAATATTGTTAAAAATCTATTTTTTGTATTGTAGACAAGTAAAGATGGACGGAGGGAGCATCAACAACAACAACAACATTACCCCTATGCCTCAAAGGCTCCCGCCCATTGCGGGGTAAGGGGGCGTCGAATGTACGCAGCCTGACCCCTATGTTTAAAAACATAGCGCGACTATTTCCGGATGACCCATGATGAGTATCGAGAGTTGCATTGACTAACTTCTACTTCACAATTGAAAGAAGCGCAGACAGTTTAAAGAGTCATTTTGCTTTATTCTATCATACCCCAAAGCCAAAAA
>JAOTQJ010000099.1:17553820-17583169 GCA_025642045.1 Solanum sejunctum | reverse complement strand
GTAGCAATGTACAACAACAATATAATACTCAACAGCAATACTGACAATAAATCTAATATGCAGCAATTTACAGCAATCTCCAGCAGTACACAACAATATGCACAACAATACACAACCGTTTGAAGTGAAAATGCACAGATCGATAGAATCTAACAAACAATTGAGGCAGACAAGCAGACGCGCAAGTAAACCAACAAGATGTTCGACTAGCAGAATCCCGCTAAGTACAGTAAAGAACAATGTAGCAATGATATATGCCCAAAGTACAGTAAAGAACAATGTAGCGTAGTAAGTAAATACGACAGTAGCAACAGGGTGAAATGTGGAATAGCTCACTCAAAGTGTAAGTAGAAAGATATCACCTGGGAACCGAGAGAATCTCGCCGTGATAGTGGGCGTCGCCGGAATCCGTGTGTTACCTGAAAAGAGATTTCGAGAAAGGGCCAGACGCAGATCTGGAGCCCTGAACGCGCCAACGACCACAACCACGAGCGACGTGAGACTTTGCTCAGTCTCCGACACCGCCGGGCGAGCAGTTACAGTGAGCAGCGGCAGCAGAACGACGTCGCTGGAAGATGCCGAGTTTGCCAGCGGCGTCACTGTTCGCTAGGGAACCAACCGCGGTCACCGACGAGAGGAGGGGAGAGAGATTTCTCCGGTCCGGCAAGGGTTCGTCGCGAACCCTTGCCGGTCAGTCAGTGGAAGGCTTTCCGGCAAGAGCGTCGCGAACCCTTGTCGGAAAAGCGTGACCGGTCGAAGCTTTTAGGCGAGAATGGAGCGTTTGAGAGGACTCATTAAATACATTGAGATGCTAAAATGAAGTGAAATATGAAGATCATAACTGACATATTTCAAATGTCAAACGTTTCCAAAGATTGGAAAGAAAAATATTTACAATTTAGCTCACCAATCTAGTAGGGAAATGCATTTATGTAAAGCTTAACGAGCGTCTTTTAACATGTTATTTCTCCAGGACAGGATCCAAATTTTATTTATCACTGGTCGAAAGAGCAGGGTAAAAATTTTAGCACTTCGATATGCAAATGCAACTTGAAGATTTCAAATTCATAGCAGATACATATATTTCTAAGAGAAACCACCATATCTCGATGTAGCATGAAACGAAGATCTTTTCAGTTCTTCCCTCTGATAAAAAATATATTATCCCATAGGCCTGCCAACAACTGTTAAAATAGGTAACAACTTTCTAAACGGCTCAAATTGGCCTGGTTAACATGCATCAGCAGAAAGCCACACTTTTCATTCAACTTCTTGTATAATTCTTCGTGTACGCAGTCGCTTATTCTGAATGCTTCCGGGGGCACTGTGAGCTTTCCTCCTCTCCTCCTTCCGCCTCTCAGATTCAGTCATCTCACGTATTTGTTTAGTTGCCTTGTAGATTGGTTTTGGCAAGTGCCTGTGTCTGCAAAATCATAATAACAGAGAGTGAAGATTAACCTATTTTGGGCTCATTGGGAATCTTTTGGGTTATTCAACGGGAATGCAATAAAGTAACAAATATATGCACACAGAATCGAAAAGGGTAATCATCTTCTGCTGAACTTCTCACTTTACCTTTAACCATGCACAGCTTTTGTTCAGGCTTGTGATTAGCATAATATAGGTCAGTCTAACAAGTTTTCCACACTGGGTGGACATGATCTCACATGCCAGTAAACAAGATGACCAACTACGATTTGGCACCGATGGCCCAAGGCCGTAAGACAAGAATCTTAGACAGAGATGACTTTTTACCTGACAATGCGCTTGACTTCATGAAGATGCTTGTAACGATTTTTGACAGCCTCCAAATATTCATGTTTTTTCCGCTCCCTCGGCAAAATCTGCAGAAATATAATTTTAAGCTTTTACATTCAGATAGATGTGAAGAAAAAACACACAGAAAGAATCACAGAACAATCAAGGAAGCTTACATCAAATAGCTTTCTTTCCAATTTTCTTCAAAAACAATAGTATGATATTTGATCTCCAAAAATAGTTAGGACCAGATTATTTTGTTCATTATTGAAAGCAAAAATACAGTGATGCCCATTAAGAAGGTGGAGACAATTGTTAGTTTTTCTAAATATTGCTGCAAATGTAACTTTCAAGAAACTTTTTGGGATGATCAGAAAGCAATACTTGAAACAGCTCAATATAAAGGCAACAGCACATATCAAAAAGTCATTCTTTCAAGAGAAGTCTTAATACGGTCTTTTTTTCCTTTTGCACAACAGTTCCTACACAATCAAATATTAATCATTCACAAGTTATATCTTTCTCCCCTTTCCTTTCCAAACATTTTGTTTACTCACAAAGATTTATCGAACTTCATGTTTGGGTGTTTTAAGAATTTCCTTTTCATCTACACACTTACAACTCGCTCTCTCTCTCCCTCTTCCCTTCTTTTCCTTTTTTTATTACTCATCATCTCTTTAACTTGTCAATTTTAATGAAAATCGTAATTTTTTTCCAACTTGGGATCTCCTTTTCATGTACATGCTTGCAGCATTCTAACTAACAAACTCTAACAATTCATCATTCTGCGTGTCCAAGAGTTCTTCTGAAGAAACGTAAAATTTTCCTTTGTTTGTCTCCAATAACTAAAATCAGGAATCTAACCATGCTAAGGAACCCAAGAAACTAAAATAGATGGGGTGTTAAAACTTACCACCTCTTGATCTCATCCTTTTATAATCTTAACCAATGTGTTGAAACCAAATCCACAATTAAAGGGGGGAAAGGGATTGAGATATTTTAAAAAACTCAGAAAGATTCAAACCAATAATGCATCTAAAAACAGAAAGGAAAGTGTATGCAAGTTCCCATAGTATATAAACCAAAAGAATCAAGCAGTGCAGGTACATACAACTCCCATTTGCTCAGATGCTTTTGCTTTCCATAGACGAAGGTTTGTATCATCACTTCCTGAGATAATATAACTTGCATCGCAACTGAACTTGACACAGAATACCCTGAGTTGATGATAGATGTCAGGAAAACACATTCACTTGAAAATGCAAGTACGCTATAAGCAGCAAAGACAATAAACTATTATCGGGGATAACTACATGATAACTAAAAATAAAACAGAAAAGATGCTTCTTTATAAAGATATGGAGCGAAACCTCTGCATCCTCTTTGTGTGATACATTTCCCTGCTATGACCACCATTATATTTGAAAATTCTCACCTACAAAGGATGGTAATTCAGTCAAAGTGCTGAGAGCACTAGGTGAAGAAATAAACTTGGCAGGAACTTACAGATCTATCATAAGATCCAGTAACGAATTCTCGACCAGTTGGTGAATAATCTATATCCATCCTGCAAAGAAACCAAAAACATTAGCAACAAAACCCTGCTTGTCAAATTCAACACATGAACGCAATAAATGAAAAGTTGATGCCTTACACTGAAGATACATGATCTTCATGCACACATTTGGCTTCATTTAACTTTCTAACATCATAACTGTAACATCTGCCATCATCATTAGCCTACATCAATAAGACATGCGAGAAGTCATTGCAAGGAAAGCACCTAATATATAAAATTCATACTGGAAAGTGAAAACAACCAATAAAGATTAAAAACTTCAACACAATGTGAGGTTCTAGCACAGCAACATTCTACACAAGGGCAGTGAGTTCATGATAGAGTTATAATGCTCTACTTGAGCTGCACAAACTTCTAGCAATAATGTCAGGGTGGTGTTAGAAGTGTAACTAGAGAATTCTCATTAAGAAAAGACTTTCCAAAAAGCAGCCACCTTTTGGTCCTATCTAAGTTTGCAGATTTCCATCCATATTTAAGATGATTGAATTCTACATATAAAGTATAACAATCAAAATGTGTAGCAATTGGAGGAGGACTGGAAGCAGGCTACTATTATCCAACTTACTCCATGTTAAACTTCAAACCATCATCAAAATTTGGGTATATACTTTCGCATTTAAGGTTTATGCTATAAGTTATCCAATAATTTGCTAGAAACTTAGAACTCTCTAATTTCTTTTAGCTACCTTAACCAAAATTTCTGAATATTATAAAGGTATATATTACAGATTTGGACATGGAAAAATCAGTTTTAATTTTTTTCCTCAAAAAGAACTTAATTCCCCCACCCCAACCAGAAGTCCTAAAGGAAAAGTTAGTATGAACGAGATGTCAACTAGAATAATCTTTTTTTAAGATAAACGTCATAGAAGAATCTTTAAGCTTCCAAGATATAAGTTCACAAGGAGCAGTTCTATTCACCCTCTACTCGAAGTTTCCAACCTCAATTCTAACCAGGACAAAGTAGCCAAACAGTGATTGTGTGCTAATAGGAAAAGAAATCCAGTAGTTTGTCATAATCTCAGTGGTTCAACCAGGCAGAGCAAGTTTTCAACTTAGTCTACAAAATACAGAGTTAAGGTATGTGTTCGCTCTACTAGCCTCCCCAGACCCCTCCATGTGGGACTACACTGGGTAAGTTGTTAGTCAACAAGACACAAAGTTAAACAATTCTGGAATAGATATTTATACTACATTTGCATTTATTACCACAAAGAAATTATGGATGCAACAATACTCTGCATCCATGATTTTCTTCGCATTTTTTTGTAACACTTAAATTATAACCCTCTTGGTTAAGTTCAGGCCCCTAGGAGGACTTATGGTTGAGACCAATCTCCCTTGATTTTCTTCACAATTGTAATGTCAGTCCACTTTGGAATTAGGATATCATTGATGTAGAAGTAATTGTAATGTCAAAGTCTATTTCAGGGCTAGAATTTTTATTTTTTTTGATTTGCACCGCGTGTCCGAGTCTCTTAGAGCCCCGACTAATCCCCGGGGTGCACAGGCCCTCGGCAAGGAGTTTCCCGCAAGTGCACCACGGTTAATTCAGGTTTTACCCAGTCCGATGGCCCTCAGAAATTGTTTGCACCCAGTGGGTTTCGATGTTGAGACCTTGAAAGGGAGCCAACCCCGAGGCTCAACTTTATTACCACTTTCAGGCTAGAACTTTAGCCAAATTAAGTGGCTTTTTTGCTAATGGAATAGTCCATCCCCCAGGAGTCAAAAACTCTCATCTTAGTGAACTTTAGCATGACCTATCACTTGTTCAGATGATGATACATGTTACATAATAATATATTTGTCTCAAAAAAGTGGCATGCTAGCATAAACATGCATTGATGTTAATTCAAAATTAATACGTACACAAACATCAAGTAAACGAAATACACAAAAATAAAAGTTGATTATTGTGGAAACTAACAAGTTCCTCTTATTTCAATTAAATCCCAGTTAAAATCAGATCTCATAGTACCTTATCCACAAAAAAAAAACAAATCAAATCCACGTCAAAGTGACTACATTCTGCCAACTATAATCTACATTCAGGTTACAAAAGTAACAACATAATATCATAACAAAAACATTTCTTGGTAACAGGAATCAAGAAGGGTGATCAAGGAACACAAAGCAAAAATATCATGACTTGAATTATGAGAGAGCAACACAAGATCCAGGAAAGGAGAACAAATTTCTCATGTTGCACTCACAGCAGTAAAATTCATTGGCTCCATTGGATTCCATGCTATAGAATTAGTTTTTGTCTGCAAAAAGAGATATTAAGTCAGAAAGGGACTTTTTCGAAAAAATACAAAGCAGACATTAAGTCAGAAATGGACTTTTTCGAAAAAAAACAAAGCAGATATCTATCAAACGTTGTTATCAAATATACGCTTCCCATCCCTAATATTCAAGATTTTTTATCTTTGCTCTACAAAAGATGTTGTCAGTGCAAGTGTCCTAAAATGCGAAAAACGAGAAAAATGACAAGGTCACAAGAATTTGCAGGGACAAGGAAAGTGCAAACTTATTAGTTTGCTCATTGATTTAACATGGGCTTTGTTACATACAGTTGAATTACTCTAGAGAAGTGACAGCAATTCTTTTAACATGACCACGAAATCCTTGAACAAGCTGATCACACACAAAAGATATTCAAAAAGAAATGGAAAGCCTCAATCACTCACACATTATAAAAATAACTTAGGAGGCAGCATTTAACCAAAACAAGACCACTTAGACGTTAGCAGTAATTTTCACAGAACAATCATGCTGCTTACCCTCATAATAATCTTTCTGGCTGGTGTAGAAAGCCGTAAATCATAGATGCTTATGCTACGATCACTGCAAGAAAGATAAAATACCACACAATAAGTAGCTGTAGATCAAAAACTGTATAACACTTGGAAATTTGCGAGCACCAATTGTAATGTAGCAACTGAGCAGCTACTGAAATTACAATAACATCTTAGAATTAACAAGCATGGCATCTGCTATTCTAAAAGACCAATCACGAGTACCATCAAAAGAGGAGAAAGAGGAGAAAGCACGAACTAATCAAGTGTTTGAAGCAAAACCATCTAACACAAGATTATTTTTCGGAACACCTTTACAGAAGCAATAATTGATTGAATTTTCCATAAATCTTGGGAAGATTTCAGGTACTTTCACTAATTAATATTTTTAAGTTTGATTTGACAGTCAAAGAAGCTGCAACTGCTGCGTAAATATTTGTCCAAGACATTGACAACACAGATGCACATAATAGTGAATTTTCATAAAGATTAAAGATGAATCAACTTGAGAAAGGCTATATCCCAAAAAGGGGCTATTTAAACATGTGTACTACATGATTGGGAGATCAAGATACCCATGCAAGTATCAGAAGTAAAAGAAAAGATCATGGTAGCCAGCTAAGCTTTAATTACCTTAAAGAAAAGGAGCATTACATATCTAAATATGAACTAACAATGATATATTGATTACCTTGAGTAAAAAGTAATTTGCGCTAACTTAAAACAAGAGGCAAGGGTATGCATCTAGGCAGGAAACTTATACGAAGGCCTTCAGTCTTTTCACCCAAAAAGAAAGAAAGAAAGAAAAAGAGGGCTCTAGAGTCTTAAGGAATGAAAACCTTGCTGATGTTGCCAAAAGACTAGGTTCCCCTGGATTAAACCGAACAGATGTAACTGTGTCTTTGCCCCATTCAAAACTATTAACCGGCTGAGACCTGGTTCACAAGATGAGTGAAATATGTTAAAACTTGCAAATACATGGCAGCAGAAAAGATACGAGAAATGGATGGCCAAACCTGTTATGGTTCCAAATATCAAGCTGAGCACCAGCTGTGGCAAAAAGATCACCATCCCATTGGTGGTCAACACCCCTGAGAAAAGACAACATCAATAGCAGTTTGCAGATATGAAGCAAGACACAATCAAATAAAAGTTATCATGATATACTTAAGTTAAACATCTTGCAAGTGCAGCGATGCCAGATAACATACCAGAATGCATTCTTCCAAACATGAACAGCCAATGGCTGAGAATAAAAGAATTCAGTGTGTTAGACAATCTGGCATACCAAGTTCATGCAGGAGAAGAACAAAAAGCTTGAAAGGCATTTACCTGGGATGAGTTATCAAATCCATCATCCGACTCCATAAGACTAGCAACGGGAACCTTCCAGAGCCTAACACTATAGTAAAGTAGCCCAAAGCACAGAGGGTCAGATATAGTACAGGAATATTTTCAATAATAATCGTGTATCCACGTGTGCAATAGTTCCCGTGAAGCCTTACGTGCAATCGGTTCCACATGATACAAGAATACGGCCATCTGTGGACACTGTCAAACCACGCACTGCACCTTGGTGACCAGGAAACTGGCGTACCGTCCGCCTATGTTTTGCAAAAAAAATTTGGGCACATATTCATTATAAGGGTCATGACTGGGATCAAAAAAGTTTCACAATAACAACCACAAGTTGTTCATCAAGTAATGGGAACTGAAACACCAGAGTCTTTCAAAAATCAACTAACATGCTTCTATTTGCTGGTTGCAGAGGGAAAACTGCATATAAGTTCAAGTTGAGAATGTAAATAGGCCACATGCATCCCTTGAAGATAAAGAAAAGAAAAGAAAAAGAAAATGCAAATGGAGAAGAAATCCCCATCAGATTGATCTAAAGCCCAAAAAGAAAGTTCTCATATTTCAACCCCTTATACGATTAGGATGGAACATCTAAAAGTAGTCCAAAACATGACAAGATTGGAGATGAAGATATCCCAGACAACTTGTGTCATATACCAGTAGTAACATGGAAATAAAAATCCCCAGTGCATTGTGAGTTAGTAGAAGTACTCCAAAATAATTAACCTCAGGTCCCAAGATCAGCATTTCAAGTATATCACCCATATTTAATGGTAATGTAACTAAAACATATTTTTGAGTTCCAAATGCTTTTTAGCTGAAAACGATGCTATTTGCCTAAGAGATTCTTACCCTAGAATACTGCATAAAAGGTTATATGAGATCACGCTTATCATGATAAAAAGCCAAGTAATAAAATACTAGATAGCCAAGTAATACAATACCAAATAGTAACTAAGACAATCGCATTGCAGATCTACCTGGTAGCCAAATCCCATAAGCGAACATCTGCAAGAACACAAAATATTTTCACAAATCCAGTGTAAATAACAAATATAAATTTAATATTCTCAGCCAGTAATACCTCGACGTATAATTTATCAAAATTAAAGTTTTAATATTTCTTTTAACTAAAATGTATCATGAAAATACAACACGATTTGAAAGTAGGCAAAAAAAAATGTAAACAAAAAAGACGTTGAGAAAAACATACCACCATCCATGGAGCCAGAAAATATTCCTTTCAAGTGATTAGGATTCTTTGCCATGCAAGAGACAGCATCAATGTGCCCATCCATTGCTCCAACAAACGGCCTTGCAAATATCTAGTTAAAAGAAAACAGAAGAAAATAAATTGGCGCATTCAAACAAATAAAACAGTATAAACCAAATAAGGAAACAGTAATAACCTTCTCTAGTTTTGCTGCATTCACAGCGCGAACATATTCAACTGCCTTCTCTTGTGGTCGAAGGTTGGGATCAAAGTTCCGAAAAACTCTCTAATCAGGCATAGATCACTACGCGAGTTAATATTTTCAAAAAGACGAGGATATGCATGTTACATAGTGTGAAAGCACAATTGCACAACACGAGGAAGATTGGCCAAACCTGAAGGTCCTGACTGCGTTCACGCGTAAATTCATCCGTAGACCCAGATATCACTTTCAACCGCATATTGATATCTTCAACTTCAGGAAAAGCAGAATTGATCTCAAAACAATTTAATAAGTAGAAAAGATATTGCCTATCTCTAATATACTAACCATTACCTCAACTAAGGACATTTGAATAAACTGATTTCATGTGTCTCGTCTGTTAATTGATTTCTAATACTTAAAAATGAAGATAAATTTAAAACTGAAACAATTCATCTTGATAATTCAAAAGAATTTGGTAAAATTACACGAGCAAACACAATCAACCAACTACACCGCAATCCCACACTAGTTGGCGCCTTCATAGACAGGTTCAATGAATGGCATACAGCGCCGGAGCTTACCAGTGATGGTGGAGGCAGGATCAAGTAGTTAGCCGGCGGGATAGTGGTGGTTCTTCAGGAGACTTAGACTACTCCGGCGCGCGGAATTTGAAGCAAGCGTAACTTCGGCCAGCCCTTCAGGGTTTAGGGTTGAGAACTTGAGATGGCTTCTGTAAGTGAAAATTTTTTCCTTTTAACAATTTTTTTAAAAATATTTTCAGTTACTACTTTATTAGTTAGGCGTCTCAGGTTACTTTATAATATATATACAAAATACAATAATATAAAATTATACGCGACACATAAATATATATAATATTTTAAAATAGTTAAAAATATGATATAAAAAATCATAGAAGATTGAACTTGTACCATGATGTTACAAGTATAAATAATGCAATGATATAAAACCTATTATGAAGTGTAAATTAACCCAAATAAAAGAATCACAATTTTCTAAAATATATTTTACTGTCATATGATGCAGTTTATCTCTCTAAAAATAATAATCAATAAATTTTATTAATATAATAGTAAAATATTATTTCATCATGAATAATTATGCAGTTACTTTCAGTAGCAAAATAATAAATATAATAATTTTGAAACATATGGTAAAAATTTGAAGAAAGATCAATGATAAGTGAAGATGTGAAATTCATTAATGTATCTTTTAAAGAAAAGAAATATTTAGTGATTCACCTCATGGTGTTTTTAAATAATAAATATGCAATAAGATGACTTGTTATTTGAGTCACTCTTGACATTGTTATTTCTACGCGTGAAAAGAAAACTATTAAGTACTTGTCATTCAATAATGTTAATTAAATAATTTGTAACAAGCACTTATAATGCCTTTCATTTAGTTATCAAATATGTAACTTTCAAAACTTGAAAAACCACAACAGCAAAGACTAAAAGTTGGGTTAGATTTGCTCAAGTCTGACCCAAAAGAATCTGTTGCTTTTTCTTGCCCAGTTAGATAGTACTCCCCGTACATGTGTGACTTTAACACCTACAGTAATATTTGATTTCAATATAGCTACGTGAATAAAAATGAAATATATGCCAAGTTTTACTGAAAATTTGTACTACATTTTAGGAACTTTGGAAGGACAATATCTTCATTTTCAAGGAAAACTGGAATAAAACTTTCCAAGAGATTAGAGCTGCGTCATGCACATTAGTAAGGCCGAGTACACAGGCCCTAAACTGAGTGAAACTTCACAATCATAGCCAGAAAATAAATCATGATGCAAATACAGCCATTTTAACCTTTTACATAACTCAGCTCTCACAAAGCATAGAGCAGCATCATTAAACTATGCCCAAAATAAAACAGATCCCGTAAATAGAAACTGTGACAACGATTTCCGTTTCAGCTTCAGCGATAGATAACAATCTGCAGCTTTATACAGAACATATAAATGGGGCAAAAGAAAAGAACACATCATGAAAGACGGTGCCGGTTAAGAAAAAACTTGGAAACTTTCAGACACTTCTAAGCAAAGATAGCCCTGACAGCCTCAGTTGCCACCAAAATGTTAGCAAATGGATCTCAATGCAAAGCAACTTGAGCAAATTAGACAGCGTCATCAATGTGTCCCGCCATTCTTCCTTGAATAAATATCGTAAGCTATCTAAAACTTCTCAAGACTTGTTCTGTCCATATACCTCATTGAGGTCACTATTGATCATCTCTGTAATCGGGATTCTCCTTCAAGATGACAAAGCCTTCGAGAATGGGCGAAAGTGGAATGTACCTGAGCATTGACAACAAATATGAGTGAGACAAGCTACAGGAACGACAATCATCTGAAAAGACAACTTTAAAAAAAAAAAGATGTCTTCACTCCACAGAATATATATCAAATTGAAAGCATTAGAAGTATACTTCTCGGTTGCGAGCTCAGCTCGATCGCCGGCAGCAAGGAGAACTGGGGTAGAGTGGGTCTGGAAACCAGTAATGGTCTTGGGTCGACCTGCCTGACCTACAACATCAACAGCTTGGCCAACACGGACAGGAACCGACAATGGTTTTAAATTTTCATCCACAGTCAGCAACATCCTTGGCTGTCAAGTCAAAGGACATAAATTTAGGAGCTGATAGTAGAGGAGCCAGAAAAGGGCAAGAAAAAGGAATATGCTGTATTCAATGGACAGCAAACCTGCATAGCTAAAGTAACGAAATAAAGAACATAATGATATTTCCCCAAGATAATGGCCTTCATATCAAGACATGCATGCAGCAGAGTTACAAGTCCAGCCAATGCAGTCCTGAAAAGTTTCAGAGGTGGTCAGCTACGAGCTCAGCATAGGACCAAAGAGAGGTACTAGCTCATGAATCTCTGGATAGAAGTATTTTATATTATATCCAATCAGCTTCTAAAGAAATCTACTGCAGACTGCAATAGAATTGGGTATATAATGAACTAGCATAACAGTTTGAAGTTTAATGCACCAATGTTCACTGTTACACATCAAGAAGAGAACTTGTCTCCATTGAATAAGAAAAATTAAATTCAACTCGTAGTGGACACTTTTGAAACAGTGGGTAGAGTGTTAGATAATGTTTACTATTCCATCATCAATGTGGACAACTACACGCAAATTGTAGAAGGAAGGGCTTACGGAGATAACAGAAAATGTTCAGAATGATATGGTGAGAGAGTCAACAATCCCTTTCCCAGATGAACAAGCCCTTGGGCAATCCGCACCTGCAGAAGTGATTCCAGCGATCAGAGGGACCATGAATTTGATATAATAGAGTTGCCATATCAGAATTAGGAAAATCAATCCTTACACAGAACAGAAGGTTGGCTTCTTTGTAGTAGTAACTGGACAGATTACGCAGCATGCCAGCTATTCTGGCATTGTTTGTTCCTGCACCTATCAATCCCAAAGATATGATAGCAGCCTACATACAGCAGTTAAATAAGCAGTTCAGATTTGAGAATTTGTTTTAATAGTAACACAAATATCCACTTTCTGCTGTTCTTCAAACATACCATAGCTACTTCGGAGTCTGAATCATGACTAAGCCTGCTCAGAGTGTCCATCACATTGACCTGTCCGAACCACCAAGGACCAAAAGTTATGCTTGCACATGACCAAAGAAAAAAGAGGGAACAGGCCTGGGCATCTACTGCTTATGAGTGGAAAACATAACCAGAATACTTTTCAGCTAAGTTACATGGACTCTTCACTGTTGATGCCACACTTGTGTTGGATCCTCCAAAAACCCACTACTTTTGGAGAATCTGTCCGCACCCATTGACATTTTTTGAAAAGTTCATGCAACAGCTTTTTTTCTTTTTTTGATAATTCGAGCAACATAGCTTTTAAGTAACTCAACTCTAAGAAGCAACAAAAAAAGGGCAAAAGGAGAGACCAATGATAAAGATAATTCCAAATATACCTTTGGGTTTGAAATGCAGAGGAGGGCAAGAGCCAAAGGAACTGCTCTTCTGATATTTTGCTCTCCATATTGCAAAAGGTGTTCTAGTGAACGTATGGCCATTTCGAGTCCTAGTTCTTCAGCCATTGCCACCATTGCAATACCAAGGACGGCTGGTCCCTGGAAGCTTTCACCCTTCTCAAAATGTTGAGCACATTGACCAAGAAAATGTTGGACCTGAGACATTGAAACTTTCAGTCATTGCTACCCTCGTGAAATCACTTAGAAGCACAAGTCTTGTACTTACCTTGAGCACATTGCCTGTCCCAGCATAGGCACAAGATAGCAGGGTCATATCGCAATGCTTTCTAATCTTTTCATTGAAGGTTTTTGAGACCTCAGCTGTAGCCTCAACACTTTCCTATAAAAAATATCAGATGGATCCAGAAATCATTATGGCAAGAAAAAAAGATCCGCAAGAATTCATAGTTCACTACAAGAACACTAATACACAAATATCCAGGCTATTGGGATTCTAAAGTAAGAGCCGAAGTTGATTATATTTTGTCTCTCAAAAGTTGATGACAGCAGTAGAACACAAAATTTTGGTTACCTGCTTTCCAAGATACAGGAGACCAAGACCAAGAGGCAGCAAGCGGGCAAAGGGCTCTCCTAATTCTGATTCACTTCGTTCCATCAATGCACATATAATAGCCTGAGCGATCTCTTCGTTGCATGAACCCACATATACCAATCCCAATGATATAGCAGTAAAGGCAAGCACATCAAGAGACGCCTTGCTATCTCCAAGTATTGGGGTCAATTTACCACGGATCTGAAAATCAGTTAAGCCAATAACTAATTGTAAATCTTTAGAACCTTCCGTCGCAACGAAAGATAAATTTTACATGGTAATCGCATTGCTAACTACAAAAGAGAAGAGTAAGTTTCACGTCCATACATATTAAGAGACAACTAGAAACACTACCTGCTCATTCTGAGAACCAGCATAAGCAAGCCCAAGGCCCATTATAGCACCGATTCTAATTGAAGGGTCCTCTTTGTCTATGTACTCGGCTAGAAGTGCCAATGCCTGCTCAAAAGAATTAAATTAAGATGCAAGGCTATCGAGTTTTGCAAAAGAAATATAGTAAAACACAACATCAAGGGACTAACAGGGTCACATTCGTTCTTGATACCACAGTTCACAATCCCAACTCCTAATAGTGCACCAGCGATGACATGGGTATCGGTACTATGGAAATACTTGTCAATTTGTGCAAGACCAGAATCAACATCCCAAAGCAGGATCATCCCCTAAATGTTTAGGCAGGAACAATTGTTAACTCATGATAAATGATGAAAAATGAACAGTTACACCTAACCAGTAAAACAACGCACCAGACTTGCTGCAGCACTAGCTTTTCCATGTTCTTTATTTTTGAAAAGCCAGCTTGTTGAGGCACCACCACTTGATGCCTCCGACGGTACAGTCATCAACTTATCCTGGGGCAGAAATATAATGTGAATAGAAATATCCAGAGCAATATATATACACACACACACACATATATAATAACCTAAACCGGCAGAACGCATCATATACCTGACCAAAGCCAGCATTGACAAAGGCATTGACAAATGTAGAGGCCAAATTTTGTCTTGCTGAATCTACACTTGCCCCCGCACTAGCCCGGCCATCAAGCAAATGTGGCTGATAAATTAAAATAAAGGGAATAAGCACAAAATTTGGTCACCAATGTTTTCTGTTCGCAAGGAGTCATAATAAAAAATAAAAATAATTTGCCAGATAAGCTCTTCTTCACCAAGGATATTACGAAATAAAACAAGATATTTTGTTCCAGTTATCATTATTTTTACTTTCTTCTTGTAGCGAAATTCAGGGAGCAAAAGGAGAATTGAGATTGCCTTCTTTGGTGGTGGTAGAAAAGGGATGAATGAGAGAAGTATGAAATTATGGATGTGGGTGGGTGTGTAGGGTGGGGAGAGAAGGTATATAATTGGTCTGCACTTCACCGACTAAATGTTAGTAAAATGTTGCAAGGTAAATGCTCTGCACCAAAAGAAGATCGACACAGGGTCAAGAGCATACACCATCCAGGAACTATGAGGTTCATATATTTCAACTAAGGAAGAGAACCTATGCAACAGTAGATGCAAATCAAACAAGATGATGGAAGGATAAATCAAAAAGTGCAAACCTTGTATATGTCGTCAGGGGTTTTTGCTTCCATGACCTCAATATCACGAGCAAGTGTAAGATAGCCTTCACTTAATTTAGTGTTGTTAATGATCTCCTGCAATCCTTCTCTTTCTTCATCTTCTGGACACATCTCTTCATCCAGCTCAAATGTCTGACCCTGCATTTGCAGACATCAATCAGCAATCTCAGATGAACCATCGAAAACAAAACTGATTTATGTCACAAGCTATAAATTCTGCACAACTCTCTGGGGCAGGGAATGCAGGGTCACAAGAGAATTATTTGGAAGTAAAGGGAAGATAGGAGGTTAGGAAGAAAGAGAATACCATAAAGGAAAATCCACACAGAGACATTGTAAGCCAGAAAATGACAAAATAGAATAGGAAAATGGAGAACTTACATGGCGAGCAAGAATGTAACAGAACTGCTTCTTACGTAGAATATCATCACACGATGTAAAAACTTGCTTTACATACTGCAAAAAATGATGTAAACCAAACCAAAACAAAATATAATCAACTTATACCCTAATTCCAAATATAAAATCTACAGATCCACTAGACTCTAACTTACAAGAAAACAGATCCATCACACTTTAGCAAATATCCCTACACTCTAACAAACGTGTGTCTTTTAAAGGAAGAACGGAAGCAGAATGATAGTAGTACTAAAAAGTGCAGACCTGTGTGTTATCCAGGTATAGTGCAGTCACAAGTGCACTTGGATACTCTTCAAATTTCATATAGATGGTGTAAGCAATATCAAGAACCAACATGTCATCAGGTCCAGGAAGGTATCTGTTAGACAGCAAATACCACGAGTTTTAATGCAGAGGTCATGGAGAATCCAATATAGACATTAGATAATATTTAAGGCAGGTAATCGCTAGCGGAAAACAAACAAAAGAAATGATGTATATAACACAGTTTTATTTTATTTTTTATTTGATAAGTAACATATGTATCTTTATATCTTGAAAAGAAGTCGCAGGATTTTTACTCCTTGGCTTCCACCAGAGAGGAATTGACACATCTAAAGCAAGCTGAGGAATCAGAAAGGACTTCCTAAGCACCTTCTTGCTCAAGCGAGACTGAAAATTTGAACTACTAACCAGAACACCCAGTAGTTAAGACTTTACTTCTACAAAGTTATCCACTCCCAAAGAAGGCTTGCAAGGGATGATGAGCAAGGATCTCAGTACCGAAATGGCTTCACTAATTCTTGTAGGAAGATCCAACAGACTTGCTTCAGACTCTCCCTGATATCATTCCCAACTCTGAAAAAATTTAGCCTGTCCTTGATAAAAACTTTTGAAGGCATCATGTGAACCAACTACTTTTGGAAAATAAATTCTCAGGAAGTGGTAGGCCCTCATCTTAAAAGGTTGAAAAGTAGCATAAATAGTATAATACATCAAAAGAACTTCTAGACAATGCCTCAAGGGCCTTGAATCATAACAGCACAATACAGCAGGCAATGTCATACAGACCCATATCACGAGTTCAAATCCCAGCTAATGAACCAATTTGTCTGGTCTTCATTGAGCAGAGAAAGCAAGAGAATCGCGCATTATCCACCGGATTTCGAAGCTTGATATGATGGATTTTTAGGCTATCAAATAAAGATCTTTTTCTAAGCAATTCCTCAATTTTAGTTGAGAACCTCAATCTACAACCAACTTGACATAGCCATAAATAAAACTGTGTATGTAAATGTTCATATCAATGGAGTGATTTCGCGCTCCTGCTCAGCTTTCCTTTGGCCCGACTTTCTCACTGTAATGCAATTGATCAGCCCCCATTTTTTACATTAGTTTCATTATCAAATGATCATCCAACTTATAGGCTGGTAGCGAACTGCAGATAATTCAGGATGCATGAGAAAGCACACAAGGGCGTAGCCTAGTGGCCAATGAAATGATTCAAAACCATGATGCCTCGAGTCAAATTTCCATTGGACGTTTGAAGTTACCAAGTACATGTGCTGGTGGAGGTATTAGGTAGAGCTAGTAGAATTAATCGAGGTGTGTGCAAGTTGGACCGGACACCACAATTCTCAAAACAAAAATGAGGATGATGAGAATAACAAATAGCATCAAAACTACATAAACACCAAAAACCTTAATTTGCCAAGAGAAAATTCGCAAGATTCATATACTCAGAAAAAGAACTTCTTAAATTGTGTTCCAAGCAAACTCACTTTGCTGAACTGGTGAGATAGGAGCATGTCCTTTTGTTATTTGTATTATCGACATGCTCGACTAAGAGATCAAGATCTTCAACCTGAAATAATTCAAAGAGATGACTCACCGGCGCTACTCGTGGAAGCAGTGCATAAGCTATGTAAAGACACAAACATAGAAATACCTCCATTAAAAGATCGACAGCCTCAGGTTCAGCATTGTGCTGCATTGCAGAACAAGATTCCAGTCAAAAATTGAAATCCTTAAAAACAATAGGAGATGAAAAGCGATCTATGTTTTCACATCAAAAAAGGACGAAGGAAAGTAAGCTTCTTTAGTTATATCCAGCAACTCAACAAAAATTTAAATTTGACGAATGATACCTTCATGTGAAAGGCAACAATTTGTTGCACAAGCTCCATTAGATCATCAATTGGGGCTTCTTCACTCTGACATTGTTAATGCATCATAAGAACAGAAATAGAAAAGCTGATAAGACCTAATTTTAGAAGTTACTGCATGACCCAGATGTAAAAAAAGCATGTCGTAACATTCACAATATAAAGGTTGAAAAAGGAATGAATTTGTTTGCTACTACTCATTCCAAATGAAAAAGAATATAAATTAACCAGAACTCTAAACAAAGCAAGAACAGCACAAAATGGATAGAAACACATACTGATATTCTTCTCCAACTTTACACAACTTAAGAAACAAAGGAAAACAAACCTGTCGTTTTACATATTCTTGTGAAATTTCTCCAGCTAAGTTCCTGTAGAAATTGTCTGTTAGCCAGTACTTTTTTGGTAAAATGGATTGGGCAAGAATTGAGATATGAAACACATGCATTCACACACAAAGTAATGTGTATGCATCTTAATATTGAAAGGGAACACAATCACAAAGCCATCTCATGCATTATAATGGGTAACTAGCATTAGTATCACATAACAATATAGATAAACATCTTTGGAAGACGTTAACGGTGATTTTGGGTTTGTTAGCATCCAACCCAACTAATCCTTCAAACAGCATACTAAATCCTATAGAGACAGGTGCATGTTAATCCTGCCAGGCTGACACTAAGGCTGAAGTAGATGGAATCACACTAAATGTTGTAGCTGGGTTTCGAGCTTGGAATCTCCATGTCGTTGCTCCTACAGCTCACCTTCCCTTAGGACAAGGACATAGATACACTTCACTACTGCTAAAAGTTCCTTTCCCCTTAAAATGAACCAGAACTCATGCAAATATATGGAGTTTATTTCCTGAACTACATCAACTTAACACAACTGTGCTACTCATGTACCAGCATATGCCACCGATTTCATTTCACAAAACAGCATATGCCAGCGATTTTATGCACATAATCATGTGCACCATTGAAGTCTGCTAAGACAGGGAAATAATATAAATACAAATATGAGCCTGTTTAAGAGCTGTACGGTCCAGATAAGATGCAGATTTTCTGAAGTCATTTCTTGGTTAGCTATTCCAAAATAAGTTTTAAATAATCATAAATAATATAAATATGTTTTAAAAAATAATAGTATAAATGGGAAAAACAAAGAGGATGAGGACACTTGAGTAGGAGTCCAATAAGACAAACATCACTAGCTGTCAAACTTACCTAACGTATTCATGTCCCCAGGAACCAATATCACCTTGAGAACCCAACAGTCTATACTTTAAGCTCTCCTGTATGAACCAATAGAATTGATAATAGCCATAAAATAGGTGAACAAGTTGTTAATGTTCACATAAGCACGAGTAATAGCATTATCACACATGCACAATTATTAAAGACACCAAAAAAAAGATATACCCTTTCTCCTTCAGCAGACATTGTCAAAGCCAAAACAGAAAGTATATCCGCCAGAAGCTTCTGCATACAGTAGAAATCGCGTGAGTGAAATTTAATCAACATTGACGGCAGTTAAGTGCAACACCAGTTCCATACCTTCAAATCTGAGGCTGGCATTTTTTCATAATATCCCTTCAGTGTTCCATAGTGAGGACGTAGGAACTTCAATGGTTTTGGAACTGATGTCATCGAGCTTGTTGCTGATCGAATTTCCTGCCTATAACAAAGGAAAGATGAATAAGCAAAAGAGACAAAAAAGAAATGTCCTAGCTTACGTAAAGAGAAGACCCTGAAAAAGTTCAAGGATTGAAGCTTCTAAGCCGCCATCTGATTTCTCATTCAAACTAAAGTTTAGAACTTATACACACACTCTAGAAGAAAAAAAAAGTATAGTTTGATCTTCCACTGATATTCAAGGGTGCAACACTGAAATGTGCATGCTAATTCTCCAAAGGGCTATATTTTACATATGCATTACATTCATTTTCCATCAGTTGCCATGTTTAATTGATGGATGTCAAAGGGGATCGCAGGGGACGGAAGAAGAGAAAAGAGGGATGTGGAACCATTTTCAAGCAAGCTGCTTCACCAATAATGCAATAAAGCACTAAAGAAAACTTATACAGGCAGTTCCGCTCCTTGTGCGTCCCCAAAATTTCCCTCAAAACGTCAAAACAACATAGCATGCAAAGAAACTAGCCTATCAAGGCCCCAAAACATTTTTAATCTCCCAAGTGAAGCTCAACAAAAGCAAGAACCTTTACACTCTCTATAGCTGTAAACATTGTCCAACTTAAGTGGGAATTCAGCAGCTCAACTCAAGAACTACCCCTTTAATCCCAAACTAGGTTAGGTGAATCCTCAACATACACATACCGTAAATATACCCAAAAAAAGGTGAAAGAAAGATACCTCATACTCTCAAGTGCAACCTTTTGTAGTCCTGGATCAGCATCTTGAACCCTCTCCACGTAAAGTTCCAATTGCTGCTTCAATGCCAAATCCTCCTCCGACTAATCTCAGCAAAATCAAAAAAACCAACAATGAAAACATATACTAATCGATCAAATTTTAAATTTTGATTCCATGATAACTCTCTCAGCAAGAAAATACTAACAATTCATGAATTAAAACTTTCAAATTTTGAACTTTGTTCGAGTTTTCACTTACGAGATCTTCGTCTTTCTTATCATCCTTCTTCTTTGGGTCCTTCGAAGGAACCTTAATTGTCGCCTCTTCTTTTTTAGACTTGCTACCGCTAGCACCTGTACTGTTTGGATCCGGAGTCTTCGACATTATCAGCTAAAACCCTAGCAGAGAAATTGAAAGTAGTAAGCACAAATTATCAAAATAGATTGTTTAACACCTTAGTATGATCAACTCAAATACAAGTAAACATACGGGAAATAGAACTGATATTGAACACTGACTGACAATGGAAGAACAAAGGTTTTCGTCTTCACCAAGCTAAAGGTTGTACCTAGTTTGTTTTTTCTTCTAAGAGTTCTTTTATATTTGCAGAGACAAAAGAGGCAAGAAACGGATCCTGCTACGATTTGTGGGCTTGCCACTTTAACAGCTTAAGCCCAAAGGAGTCTTTGTTTAGTGTGGGCTTGCCACTGGATCTGGTAAGAAGTTTATCCACTTGCCACTGTATGGGCTTGTCACTTTTAACAGCCCAGCATAGATTAAGATTGAGAATGGGAAACTTACGAAAATATTTATTATCTACAGCAATAATAATCTTTTAATATATATTATAGAGAACTATTTATAAAATATATATAATACAAGTTTTATTAATGGATAGCATATTTATCACCTATTTTGATACACTATATCAATTCTTGCCAAATAAGCACAATATATTGTTAAACATTTATAATATATTTATATTGTATGCATAATTCACTTAGATTAAGATTGAGAAATAATGTTCATTTGGCACTTTTTTGGTCCCCTTTTTAAAAAATAATCATTATCGAGGAGTTCAAAATTTGACAGATGAAACTCTATGATAATATCCTAATATTTCACTTATAAGAATTTAAAATTTCATGCCAATGAATATATTTCAGTTACGTGAGTTGCATATGGTTATTTACGAATTGTCTCTTTGCACTCCAATACATTTCATCTTCACCTCCGAATATATAGTCCCCATTCCTACCATAGGGCTTTGTATCAATCGTTGCGTTTTGATTTTGAAGTTTACAAAGTTCAACATATTGGTTATTGATTAATGGACATACTAAAACGTTATAGAACCATTAAAATAAACCGTTATCGGTTATTGATCGTTATAGTCTTAATTATTAAGATTTGACAAAAAAAATCATCGAAAATCACTTAGAAACAAGGTCAAACCAAAAGAACCACGCACACGAATTGAAACATTGCATCTAGCTCAAAAACAATTACTAACACATTATAGAATAATTGAAAAATTGAGATAATAAAAAATAAAACTATGAAATTAAACTCAAGCCAAGGACTTTATACATGAATAGTATAAATGTAAGTTATTAATTTACTATTGAATTATCAGTTAACCCATAAATAAAAAATTTCAAACCATTAATAACTATAGGAATAACCCATTATTATTAAATCTATCCCTTTTTTCCGTTCAATTTTAAATAGTCCTACCTACCATCCTATCTCAACTTCACTTCATAGTATTTGTCTAGATTATATATAACTATTTTTAGAATGATATTTTTTACTTACTATCAAACATAAAAAAAAAATGAGAAACACACTTATTTCCGATGAAAAACTTTTATCATACCGAACTCACACTTTGGTACGTTCAACACATGCACAAATTGGCTGAATGAGCCATAATCATATTGGGGAACTTTACATAACTATACGGACTTAAAATGCATTGCAGATTTTTAGCAATATTTTCAAATTTATGTTTCATAATAGATTCTAATGCATAAAAACACCTCAACCAATTCTTTCTAATTTTTAGGTGAAAAATATTCTCCTCATATAATAAGTTATTAACACAACAAAAAAATTTATATCTCTTGAAATTAGGTGTTTCTATTACATAATAAATTAATCTTGTTTTTAAGAAAAACCCATATTTAATGTACATAGTAGCCAACTATCCTATGACTATGTAAAGTTTTCTTCCTGTTTTTGGCAAATGAGGGAATGAAATGGTGTATGAATAGATGAAGATTATTTATCTCCTTTAATTTTGATTTAAAAATTATTATTTTTTCAACTATGAAAATAGCCATTTTTTTAAAAAAAAATATTAACGGCAATTGCTCATATTTAAGGAGAGTTTGATTTCTAGAACAAAATTAAGATGCTCATGCAAATCTTTTACTATTTTTTCCCTTTTCAGACTGTTTTCCTTTAATACAATTTTGGGAAATCATTAGGTAGAATTTGAAATTCAAACTTGAAAAAATTAAAGAGAAAAAGCCAACACATGACACATGGACCATGGTCTATTACACTATATAATTAAAAGAAATAAAGAACTTTTAAAAATATCAGTAGCTTCAATGTCATGATAAAATGTTTAAGAAGTTCAGAAGTGTTAAACACCACAAAGTTCCCTTGGTCTGATTTGCAGAACTATTTAAAAAAAACAAGGTGTTTGCAGACACAAGTAGAACTAATACACAAACACTCACTCATAATAACTTAAAATTTCAATCAAAATCTGTAAAATCTATTTTCAATATTCCTGCTTTTGTCCTCCTCTTCTGAACCAATTGATAAGATTGGTATCTTCAAGGAAGTTCATACTGATACTCAGTGACTGGATAGTTGGTCATTTTCTCACCGTTTTTACCATAAAAGTAGTTGCCATTGTCCGAAAATCTCGTGTCACTCAATCCTTGCCTTTCCACCATGTTGGCATTGTTATAGTAGCTCTTGGAGTAGACATTGTTGTTGTTGTTGTTGTGATTCCCATTCTTGATGTCATAGTGGTACCTTCCACCGTCCATGAATCTTGTGTCACTTAATCCTTGCCTCTCTGGCATATTCTCAGAGTACCCATTCATGATGTTGTTGTAGTAACTCTTGGAGAAATCGTTATTGTTGTAATTCTCAGAGAAAACATTATTGTTGTTGTAATTCTGGGAGAAGTCATCGTTGTAAGTCTCGGAGAAAACATTGTTGTAATTCTGGGAGAAACCATTGTTCTTGTTGTAATTCAACTGGTTGTTGTATTTATCGGAGAAATCATTGTTGTTGTTGTAATTCTCGGAGAAATCATTGTTGTTGTAATTCTCGGAGAAAACATTGTTGTTGTATTTCTCGGAGAAATCATTGTTGTTGTATTTCTCGGAGAAATCATTGTTGTTGTATTTCTCGGAGAAATCCTTGTTGTTGTATTTCTCGGAGAAATCCTTCTTGTTGTAATTCTCAGAGAAAACATTGTTGTTGTTGTACTTCTCGGAGAAAACATTGTTATTGTAATTCTCGGAGAAAATATTGTTATTGTATTTTTCGGAGAAATCACTGTTGTTGTAATTCTCGGAGAAAACATCATTGTTGTTGTTGTAGTAATTCTCCGAGAGGCTATCGTAGTTATAACTATCTGAATAGCCATTGTTATTATTGTAGGAGTCGTCCGTATTGAAGTGGGCATCTTGTAATTCCTTTACAGGAGTTTGAGTTTGTACGTCATCAAGATTTGTGACAGTGGTAGAAGGAACTTGCTGAGAATGAAGACCATAAAGTCCATAAGGAGTGTCACTCAAAAGTGGTGCTGGTGCTTCAATGTCACCTTCCTCTGGTGCCCCTGCTGGTGTTAGCATGCCAGGGTCTTCATCACCCCCTACCGGTGATGGTGTCGGTGTTGGACTTAAAGACGACAACGGAGGAAATGTAAAGTCATTAAAGAACGGTGCTGGTGCTGGTGCTGCCGATGGAGTTGGACTTAAGGATGAAAATGGGGGGAAACTAATTTCATTAGAAATCGGAGTCGGAGCGGGTGACGGAGATGTTGGAATTATCATAAACTTGCTATTTCTAGCTTCAATTTGTATAAATGGAGTTGAAATCAACAAGAACAAGATGCACACCACTTGCTTGATGAAATGCTCCATAGTTAAAAAAAAGAATTGAACAAAAAAAATGTGTAAGTAGAATATTGAGGTGTTTTGGTTTCTTGGTTCTTGTGGAGAGTTTATATAAAGTAATAAAAGTGCAAATATTTGGTTTAGTTTAGCTTCCGTAATGATGTGCGTAGATTGAGGAATTGTGGGGAAATTTTTTGTGTGATGTGTGGGGTAGGTGAAATTATGGGTTTTGATGCATGCTGCATGTGCAATTCCATTGAGGATGTCTAACTAAGAAGGCACCTTAATTATAGGCACAAAATAAAGAACATGATTTGGTCCATAGTCAAAAGATAGTATGTCTGTATTGTGTCTTTTTAATTTTCTTTTATACTAACAAAAGCTACGATGGAGTGATAAATATTTTTTTATTATTAATTAGCAATTTAAAATTTAAGTCACCTTGGATAAGGAATTGTCTTTGTCAGGGAGCACCTTAACCCTAATGTGAAATTTTCCAATGTGAATCTAAATTTAATCAGATTCAAATGTGAATATGAGTAAGGAAAAAAAATTCTCTCCTGCTTTTTAGATACTTAAAGTCAGATTAAATGCTTTCAAATGTAGGGCCATATGAAATAAAGAATAGGTAGGGGTAGGGGTCCATTCATAACCAATTTAGCAGTTGAGTTTGGTAGATCACGTTAATTAGTCAAAAACTTCACTTATATTTTTCAATTTTGAGTTTAAAATTATTGAAAAATGATATCATTTTCAATATCTCTTTCTTTGCATATCACTATAAAAATAAAATTGGAATTAATTATGGATAAATTATGTCGTTAAACAGTAATTCCATTCTAATTGTCTTAATAAGTAATAGATTAGTGATGATTATTAAAAGAATTTGGTTAGTTATGGTTTTTTAATGACAAATTAACGACAAAAGAATTTTACAAGAAGATTAGTGCTTTCCATTAAAAATATATACTGTAGTAATTTTTCATTTTTGTGGCCAATTGGATGTACTTTTGTTGGGATTTGGAAACAAGAATGATAATCATTGTCCTGGATTTAATTTAGTGATACATGGACCATTCTCACATGTTGAATGGTTTAATTTCATTTTCATAGAACCCAAATGCCAATTGGTCTAAAAATGGTTCAAAAATATTTTTAATACGATTTGAACTGTGGTAATATTCTCTTTAAATTAAGTTCATACGATTTTTTTAAAAACAATTACATGCTAAAAATATTCAATATCTTATAAACAACTTCTTTTTTCGCTACGTGAAACCTTACCTCCTCCCCAGGGGCGGAGCTACATTCACTCAAGGTTGACTAGATGAACACCCTTCATCAAAAAATTTTTTTGAATATATTGATTAAATATAAATATTTTAATATATATTACTTATTGAATACCCTTGATACAAAAATTATTCTCTCATATTCTAGTAAATATTGGCTCCACTACTGCCTCCCTCCAAAAGGAAAAAAGCTAACAATGGTCGATTTCTTGTCTGGAATGACTTCAAACATTCCGGCTGAACATAAGCAGTTTAAGAGGCCGATAATTATGCTGTTATTCTTAGAGGACATTGGGCTGCATGTATCATAATCATAAAATTGGCATGAGAATATATACACAAGATTTCATTTTCTTTATATTTATTTAGAATATCTTTCCAAATAAAAGAAAAAGACAGCATAATATATGCTTCATATAAGTAAAGCTATAATAAAGAGGAAAAGGGAACTTATATGTAACTAACACTTTTAAATAATTCTTTAATTGTAGTAAGATATAATTACTAATTATATATGGTACTTTTGAGGAAAAGAAAAAAATGTGTAATAAGTCATGTCATAATGTTAAAATATGGTGTTATCAACAATAAAGAAGATGAAAATCCATAAAACAAGAACTATTGATGAGAGATAATAAAAGTGATCATGATTTGATTTCAGTTACTAATATTTATGAGATTTACTTTTATAAAGACTTATTGTACCATAAAAAGTTATAAGTTTAAACTAAAATTAATAAGGTAAGAAATATGAATTTTGGAAAAGTCTAACAAAATACTTTTAAATTATATTATACTCTCTTTAGCTCATATTGAGTGAATTATTGGGATTTTTTTATAGTTTAAAATAAGTTAATTGTTTCAATTTTAAAGTTCAAAAGAATTATTCAGATTTTCTTTTCATATTTACGTCTCATTTAATGAGGTTTTTAATTATTTATAGTTTTTTGGGGAGAAACTTATTTTCTTAAGTAAACTAATTATGAGTAATGTTTTTTACTTATTAAATATAAGAAATTTATAGTATTTTAAAAAAATATTTTCGTCCACATCAAACACACCCATAATGTCATGTAGCTCAATCAGCCATAATGACTTTTAAGGAATACTTATCATCTGAGCAATCTCTTTTAATTATAATCACGATTCATCTTAGACTTTTACGTTGTGACTTCTTCAAACTAATTACTTTTTGTTTATTATGTTAGGAAAGCACTATAGTGTATATTTACATCACATAAAACATAGAAACACAATATAAGATTGAATCTCAATTTTAAAATTGAAACAAAAATTCAAATCGTCGGATACTATTGAACAAAATTGAAAATATTGGTAAGTTAGTATTACTGCAAACTCGAAGAAGTGAGTCTTTGATTTCAAACATGAAATTAATTGAATATTATTTAAAAAAAATGAAATATGATAGAACGAAGATTAATAGTGCAAATTTAAAAGAAAATGGCATTTTATTTTCAAACATGTAAATTTAAAACTTGTTTAAAATTTAGCCTTGGTAAGCCAAACTTCAAGGTGCGGTTGAAATTTTAAGTTAAAAAATAACAAATATATGCGAAAATTTGCTTACACAATCAATATGCCAAACTTAAGCCTGATTTATTATAATCTTAGTCCTTATATTTAAAGTTGCTTATGAAGTGACTAAACTTGCAAAAATATATAAATTAGTGGTTCCCGTCTGCCTGGGTGTTATGTTAAAAAATATTCCTTACAAGAGATTGTCTTGATATTTTGTTCCTCATGATAAATATTTTACAAAAATATCATTATAAGAGATATAGTTTGATTTAACTTTAAATAAAAAAAATATTTTTTATGAAAAGTAAAAGATCAAAATCATTAGATGGAATGTAAATTTTTGTTTTGTCTGTGCACTTCTCCCAAGCTGCCCCCACAACAGAAATTTTAGAAAATTTTGTCCCATCATATATTTGGGCTTATTTTTAGAAGGGGAAATTACATATATCAAAAAAGTAAAAAAAATTTAAAAAAACGTAGCTCATGTTTTATTTACATAAAAATAGCCTAAAACTAATAAAATTATACATGACTATATAATATAGTTTGTCAAAAGTTATAGAAAGTGTAAACTACTATACAATATATGTTACTTTTACATGAGTTATACACCAAATATATATATTATGATACATAAATATACACTGATTATACATGCCTATCAACGAGGGTTTTTTTGGGTAATTTTTTAAGGTTAGTGTCTCTTGATGTCATTTGATTTTTTTAGAATGTAATGCATTAGGGCCCACTATGTATTTATGCTTACATTTAGAAGGAAAAATTTACGCGGATAAATAAATATATACTAGTTAATTAGCTAACATAGTTATAGTTTGAATTAATTACGGCTTGCGACAAACATCTAGCTACAATTATAGCTTGAGTTTTGTATAATTCGTGCAATTTATACAAATATTATGCGCAATTATAGAACAATTATGTGGGGATCAAATTGTATAGTGAAATATACAGATAATGCGAATTGTATAGTAAATCATATAAATGTCATGCATGAATTGTATAGCGAAAATATACAAATGCAATACAAAAATTATGAATTATATAATGAATTATATAAACATAAAAAATATTAAAAATTCTGCTACAACTATATTTATAAAATACAATTACTCAAACTCTAGCCATGAAACATAATTAAGGTATTTTTGAGAGCTATATACAAAAATTTCCCCCTTGGAAGAATGTAATGCATTTGGGCCATAGGCATATGTGGGTCAACTAAGACACCCACTTGTTTGAGTTTTAATTTTCTTCCGTATCATCTTTCACTAAATACTTGTCCTTTTTGGACAGTCTATGCAACTCCCAATTGGGGCCTTGATTGGGCCAATTTTTTGGTCCAATTGAATTGAGAGAGCTTGGGCCTTTTCTTAACTAGTATACAAACAGTGTATAAAATTATATATCTCTTATTCATGAATTGTTTTACTGATGATACACATAATACATACATATGTTGAATAGCTTCTAGAGAATTTTGCGTTGTATAACGATAAAATCTCTGATTTTATTGATCTTTTAAACCGAAAATTCAAGTATTTAGGTACAAAATCAAGTCTATTTAATAAATTTAAGAGGTTAGATGTACGACTATTTAATAATATTTTTCGAATATTAAATTAGATTTAAATAACTTAATTGTAAGAGTCTACGATTTAAATATTTCTAGCCACATGAATGCTATGTTTGGTCTATTTTCAAGTTCCCACACACTACAAAAGAGTAAAAATGTAACAGTTCAAGAAGGTAACAACAACATCCACAATTTAAATATCAAACTGACAAAACTTGAATAATAACAAAAGTTACTACTACCATTTTTTTGTATTGCTAAACAATAAAGTGAAGAAGAATAAAGAGGAAAAAACACAAAGCATATTATTGACACTTGTTAATTGGTGAATGGTAGTCATTTAACATCACTTCAATAAAAGAAAAGGACTTATCATAAACTGTCCCTTCTATATCATGCAAACAATTATTCGTTTCAATTTCATAAAATAATGGGAAATTCAAATCAAATATTGTGATCTAATATAAATAATGTTAAGAATCCTCTAGCATGAAAACAAAAAAGTTTGTGGAAAATCGAAAGTATCCTTATCTCATACTACTGTCTCAATACAAAGTTTAATGATTTGAAAAAGAAAAAATGAAAAATTCAAATATTGTTTACAACTAAATAAATAAATAAGGTATTAATTAAAACTATGCAGTAAACCGGTTTCCATCAATCTCGGATGGAGCCAAAGATTGACTATTTTTTGGCCTTGGAGTATGATGGAATAAAGTGAAATGGCT
>JAOTQJ010000099.1:17533219-17546807 GCA_025642045.1 Solanum sejunctum | reverse complement strand
ATTTTAAAAATAATTAATTTTATTTTTTATTTTTAAAATAATAAATAATTAAAGATTACTATTTTTCGTAATTGCAATTACACTTTGGGATGGAGGGAGTACTAATCATTTTGGTATCTGCTAAAAGGTTTAGCATGTTAGAATCATTCGGTTGCTAGTTAGAGTTATATAAGTACGAATAATGGAAGAATTAGTAATACAAGCGTTAGCTATTTATTTACTTATTTATTTTTTTGCCCCATATAATAATTTAATTATGTGAAATTATAAACTAATAACAAAAAACCATATTTAATATGCTAAAGTTAATAATACATAAAAACTAATAATCTTCAAAATTATATTACTTAATACATAAATAAAATTCACATTCCAATCAGTAACCAAATACTACTTAATTCATAAGTAGGTAAAATGTGGCAACATTGTCTTCAATGTAGATATTAATTCCCTGTATGATTTTTATTGTACCTTCAAACATTTTGGACCATAAAAATAAAGAAATAGCAAATTATACGAAAAAAATATTGTCAAAAATTATGAATTAACTAGCACATCATTACACACAAAACAAATTTAAAAAAAAAAAGGAAATATAAATGAGAATTCAACTAGGTTGTCTAAATATATCTATTTAGGGCAAAAAGAAGTTAAAGGTTTTGTTTCTTTTTTTTCCTAAGAAAGAGGAAAACAATAAATCCTCTACCACCCCTTTTAATATTTGAAATGTTTGCCTAATGTACTAGGTCAATGGGCTTCAAAATTGACCAAAAATAAAGTAGATCCTCAATTTCCCATTTTTTTTAAAAAAAAAAATTGAAATCCCTTGACAAAAATGCTATCGTGTGATTAGTGCTAACTCAGTACGAACTTAACACAATACAAAATTTCATTAATTTCTCATATTTTGATCGAATGGTAGTTCAAATCCACCAGAATTCAAGAAGCAAAATCAACATATACTTTTGAAGAAAGTATTAAAAACACTTCTAAACTTTGCACGAATTATAAGTTTCATTCCTGAACTATTGATCGTGTTAAAAACATCTTTTTACTTGACTAACTGAACTTAAATATACCTCTAATTTTGTAATAAGAGTGAAATATACCCCTAAATTCTTATCAAGTTAAAGAGTATTTTTAATACATGTGATAGATCCGAGGGTGTATTTTAGTTTATTTAGTCAAATAAAAGAATATTTTTACGATTATCAATAGTTTAAATATAAAACTAATAACTTACGCCCAGAAGTATTTTTAATGCTTTTCTCTAAAACTTTTTGAAGTTTTGAAAAGGTAGGATCCAACTATGTGTGATCCACCAAAAAGGAAATGAACTAGCAAGCAACATCTTTTAATTATGTTAAATCTACAATTTGAGGAAATTATTAAGATTTATTACTATATTATCGTACGTTTGAATTATTGAATAGTTAGGTGAGTCAAGTCTACTATTTCTGGATTTTTTCCATATAAAAAAAATGAAAAAAGAGGGGGACCTCTTGTTAAAATGACCCAAATAAACAAGATATAGGAAGAGCAATAATTGTTGTTAAATAGGTCCCATTTTTTCTTGTCCAAAAAAATAAATAAATAAAAAAGGTCCCATTTTGTTAAATGCATTTCATTTTCTAACATGACCAACAACAAAGACATGTATGTCTTTATTTTATAAGTACTAACAAAACTCAGTTGCTGCTTGCCTTTAGGGTTTCCTTCTATATATGGTCCCCTTGCTCTCAAGGAACCCCACCATTTACTTGGATAATTTTTTCTAAAAATAAAATTTGGTCCATGAAAGTGACTCCTCTTGGCACAACTTTAAAAATATTTTTTTGTCTCAATTTATGCGATGTAATTTCAATTGATACAGAGTTTAAGAAAAAATTATTTATGCTTTTATGGCTATAAATAAGTTCATTAAGGGTAAGATTGACATTTTGAAGTTAAAGTGTTACTCAGTCCAACCTATCCTATTATAATTATCATGTTGTGTTTTTCAAAAGTTAATTTGACTAACTTTTAAAGTTAAATTAAATTAAATTAATTCAATATTTTAAAATAAAAATTTTAGATATTCAAAAACTATAAGAAAGTATTATTTATTACAACTTTTTTTATATCAACGTGATAAAAAAATATATCTTAAAATATTAGTCAAAATCTATATGGATTGACTCTAAAATGAAAACTATAACAACTAAAATGGAAAGGAATACTAAGTAAAGAATTTTGTAATCCTTTTTAGGGCTGACTATAAAGAAAAGTGAGTTATATAAATTGAGAAAAATGACTAATAATTATTATAGGTCATCTCATACATTGGGAAACAAATTAAAAATAATTATTTTTCTGTCCCATTTTATATTACACTTATTCATTTTTAGTCTATCTCGAAAAGAATGTCACCTTATTATAAGTAGAAATAATTTAACTTTAAAATTTTTCTTTTACACTTAATGAAATAATTTATAATAACATATTTAAAAATTATTTTAGACCATAAACTTTAAATTTTTTAAAAATTATTATGTCACAAAAAATAAGATGTAAAAATAATAAGAATAAAATATAGATAATAAATGGTAAAATATCTTTTCATTTTCTCTAAACTATATAAGTATTCCCTTTATCCATTTGTACTTCTATCGTTTGAGTGTTACACACCCTGTAATAAGTAATTAATAAAATGATGACTTAACTATATCACTTTTTAAATATAATAAATTTAATATTTCAGAAATGATTATAGTTATAATAGGTAAATTAGAAAAAATTAATGGGCAGATTCTATCTTAATTTGTTTGATTAGACATATACTATATTACTACTTACTAATAAGAGAATAAAGAAGAACTTCTAGTCGTAGCTGTCTGATTGAGGAATTTTTGATTATTGCTTCTTTGCCTTTATTAGATGGGGTCAATAAAAAATATTTTATAAATTTTTTAATTTAATTTTTTCAAAGCAATTACGTATTGATATATCTGCTTCAATTACTTCGTAATATTTTTATAGTTGCTTCAATTATAATTTTACCATAATTTTTAAAATATAGATAAAAATAATATTGATGTTACATAAATCGAGACTAAAAAATAATTTATATTGCAATCTCCAGTGAGCCAACAAAAAATAATATGTGAGTTTTTTAATTTAATCTTTTCAGGACAGTTGTGTATTTATATGTCTAATTCAACAATTTCATAATATTTCATTAACAGTTTCAATTAAAATTTTACAATATCTTATAAAATATATAGAAAAAATCTATTCGATGTCGCATAAATTGAGACTAAAAAATAATTTATATTGTGGCTTTTGGTGAGCCAACAAAAAATAATTTGTGGACTTTTTAATTTAATTTTTTCAAAGCAGCTCTGTATTGATGTATCTGCTTCAATGACTTCCTAATATTTCTTTAGTTACTTCAATTATAATTTTACAATATTTTTAAAAATATATAGAAAAAATCTATCAATATTTTATAAATTGAGACTAAAAAATAATTTGTATTAGATTTGTACTAACATAAGCTGTCGTCACTAATTTTAATATAAAAATAAATAAAAAATTAATAAAAATAATAAAAATAAATAAAAGTGAACGAGGGAAGAGGATTGTTCTCTTTATTATTAATTAATTAATAACTTCACACCTTAGCTAATTTTGACACCATATAATTAAAAAACGTTGACTATACCAAATATCATACAATATGATTCATTTGTGAATATATATCTCCTATATTTTGAATCAAATATTTATATTATTATATATTGTTAATGGCTAGAATAGTATTTATACTATGATCGAAATTGTAGTTACTATTAAAAAATTAAAATCAATGGTCAACATTGATTTTTTAAAAAAATTAAATTGACAAATTGTACGAAATCGACAAACAAGGTCAATAAAATTGAGGGGGATAATTAACTTTATCATGAATCTTATTGAATTTAAAAGATCGGCCGATATGATCTATTTTTTTAGAAATGTACATAAATAAATAAATAAGCTACTTGAAATCAAATTGTGTATTTTTTATGATTTGGAACAATTCTATTCGATTACTATGCTCTTTAAATATATATTTCCATCTTTTTTATTTATATTTTTTAACTATAATTTTGTAGTGCAAAAATCAAGCGTCTGAATTATTATATTTTTTTTGTAAAATAACTATTAAAAAGATATTTTAAAAAATATCATATGGACACTAGATTCCCAATAAAGTATGAGTGTATTACTGCAAATTCAAAAATAATTTAAGCATTATTCTTTTTTTAAGAAAAAATTATGCGGATAAGTAAATATATACTAAATAATTAGCAAATATAACTATAATTTGAATTAATTACGATTCGTGGCAAACATCTAGTTGTAATTACAGTTTGAATTTTGTATAACTCGTGCAATTTATACAAATATTTTTTTGCGATTATATAAAATTTGTGCACAAATCAAATTATATAATGAAATATATAAACATTGTGAATTGTATAACGAAATATATAAATATTATACAAGAACCATGAACTATATAGTGAAATATACAAATATTATACAAAAATTGCGAATTATATAATGAATTATACAAACGTGCATAAATATTATGTGAATTATGTAAATATAGGTATAATTATAGTTTACTAAATATAATTATTCAAATGATAGTTGTGTAGTATAATTAAGATATTTTTGAGTAAGTATATGCAAATCTTCCTCTTATTTGAACTATTTTCTGTTGATTATTATTATATTTTATATTTGAATTTTTGTAATGTAATTTAATTGCCAAAGTTACAGTTAGTAGCTCAATTTTTTTATTTTTTATTTTTTAATAAAATAATTTCATTGTTACATCATTGATATTGAATTTTTGATTTGGAGAAGATCTGTGAAAACGAAAATGCACACTGTAGACAAATAATTGAGGAATATACTTATTTATTATTCAACTTGTGGATACAGAAATTACTTTTAAATAATAGTATAATCATGTCGGTTTAAAGTATCAGACAAAAAAACTCAAGAAAATCTAACTCGAGTGGATGGAAAATTTCTTCAGTAAAAAATATATATCTTATTTTGTGGTTCAAAATTCTTCACTTCTTATATTGTGTAATACTAGTATTCTTTATTTATTAACGTGTACGGTAAGGGGATGAAAAGATTTTTTCACTCTCATAATGAATAATACAATCAAATGAATATAGCACGATGAAAGTTTAATTAAATTTAAATTTATATTAAAAATAATTAAATGAATAAATTATATTCTAATGTTGGAAATATCGATTCTCATGTACATTTAGTATAATTAAATACTTTCTATCTTTTTCTGTTTGAATTTATTTGTTAAATATTTTTAATTTAATTTATTTATTATTTTTTAATAAAATTAAAGAAAGGATAATTTTGTAATTATAATTTTAATTATTAACATTAAGTTTGTGTCTTAGAAAATATAGTAAGTAAATATATTTGAAATCCTATGAATTAATAAGGATAAAGTGCTAAATTTACTATATCAATTATTATTTTCTTAATAAGTATATCAAATTAAAATTTAACAAATAAATTCGAACGAAGAAAATCCAAGTTTTTTTTTTTACTAAAACAAAGGGAAAGGTCATATCATGTGAGGCATATTATTCATTTGATTGATATAAATACGAAAAATAAAAATAAAATAACAAACGAGCCCCTTAAGTTTGAAATAGATTTAAGATGGTCACATCCAATAAAAAAAAATAACAAAAATCACATATCAAAAAGATACATCAACGAAAATAGACCAAAATCAGCAAAAATTTACACCTCCTAATGTCATTACTCATTAATTTTTTCTTCTAAATTTTGTTTTAAATTTATGCAAAAAAAAAATATTCATTTTTCGCAAATTTAAAAGATCAAGATTGTCCATAAGGACATTTAAGGCTACATGATCTTAAACCTATAAACTAAGTTGATCGAATTCTTTAAAATAATATCACATTCGTGTGAAATTCTTCAAAAGTACATAATTTTTAAAAAATTCAATATATACCTATCAATATTTTTAAAGAATTTGTGCAACATACCCTATAAGGACATTTCTAGTCATTTTTCTCAAGTAAATACAAATAAATATTTTTCCTTCACGATGGAACCTCCTAATTTGACAGTTTGACATTTCTCAACCGTGAAGATTATGATTAATTTTCTTTTATTAAAAAGAAATTATGAAGATAATTTTTACATATGATCAGATAAGATTAATGTCACAATGTGGAGTACGGTAGTACAAATTCAACTACCATTTCATTATCTCCTAACCACATCTGTAATTTTTATCGAAGTACAATAATAACATATTCAATGTATTTATTAAATTCTTACAAAATAATATTTATATTTATTAGAACTTTCAAATAATAATAATATTCTTCTCATTATGAATTCATATATTATCAATGACCGAGGATTTTAATAATGAGCATGTTAAGTTGAATTTAGAATGTTTTAAATGATTTGAGTTAATAATACGATTCATCTAACAGTTATTTAAATTAAAATTCATTGGATTAAAAATGATAACCCATTTTAATTCTATTAAGTTTTAATTTTATTTGTATAATTTTTTAATACTTTATAAAACTTATTTTATTTACTATAATTATATACTTCCTCCAATCCTTTTTAGTTGTTGTATTGCATTTTTTAAGAGTCGATTTAACTAGCTTTTAAAGCTAAATTAGATTTTATTAATTCGGTATCTTAAAATAGAAATTTAAATATTAAAAAATTATATAAAAAGTACCATAAATTATAATTTTTTGCACATAAATACGATAAAAAAATATATTTTAAAATATCAAGTAAAGTTATGTCGTTTGACTTTTAAAAAAAAACTATGACAGCTAAAAAGGAATGGATGAAGTATAACATATTAAAAATTAAAGAGGGAAGTATTGTAATACTCATAAATACGGCGTGATTTATTAGTTTCATCCTGAACCATTGACAATCTTAAAAACACCCTTCTACTAGACAAGTTGAACTTAATATATTTCTGATCTTGTAATGTGAGTGAAACACACTTAAATTTTTTCTAAGTTTAGGGATATTTTAAGCACTTATCTCGATATTTTATCAAGATCTTCATATTTTTATAAAAGTTTGAAACTACTTTTTAAATGATGTTGCATATTGAAATAGTATTTAAATCCAGTTAATCAAGTGCTTTTAGAACTATTAATAATTTAAAGAGAAAATTAATAATTTACGATATAATTCTCTCAAAAAATATGAAAATATTTTCTTTTTCTCGTTGACAAATTTTTTATGGGCCACATCAATTCAACTCTTCAAAATATTATTGAAATAGTTAATAAATTAAATTAATAAATAAATAAGTAATTCTTCAAAATTGAAATAAATTTTAAAAAAATATTTTTATGAACTACATTTAGAGGACCGCAAACACCCTCGGTAATAAAAAGTCAAATTTGATGGGTAACGTATTCGTTCAAACGGTAGAAAAACAATTGGTCTGAGGTCTTCAATTGGCAGGACCACTATCAAAAATATATAACAGAATCAAACAGATTTTTTCTGTAATTTATAAATACTTTTAATTACACCATCAATGTAATTTAATCGATTATAATAAATTAGAATTATAAGTTGAGCAAATTTCTTAAATAATAAACATATAAAGTTAATTATATTTCATATTTATAGTTTGAGTAATTACATTTCATAATTATAGTTAAAACAGGTTTTGTATAATTCACATAGTGTTTGTATACATTTATACAATTTATAATTTTTATATAACATTTGTATATTTTGCTATATAATTTGTGTACAGCTTTTGTGTAATACAATTCACAGTTTTGTATATGTCATTATACTATTTGATTCGCGCATAATTTTTTGTATGATCGCGTACAAAGTTTGTATAAATCGTGCGAATTATACAAAACTCAAACTATAATTACAACTAAATATTTGCTGCGAATCGTAATTAATTCAAATTATAATTATATTAACTAATTAACTAATATAAATTTATTTATCTGCATAATTTTTCTAATATTATTTCAGGTATTCATATTACACCAGTAGGAAAAGATATGCCCAAAAAAAAAAGAAACAAAAAAATACCTACCTCCTTATCAAGATAAAAATCTTCAGCGGATAGTTAAGTGGTATAGATATATTTATTGGTAATTGATTTTTTTTAATATTATTATAAAAAATATTTAGTAATAGTTAATTAACTGTCATTAAATTTAGAGCAGCTAAAATCTTTAACCGATAGTTATATAAAATATTAATTATAAATTTTATAACATTTATCATCTTCTAAACATAATATAATGATAATTATATTAATACTATTAAATAATTATTATTAAATTATTTATGTATTGTGGTATGTTTATATAGGAAGGGTGAAGGGTGAAAAGGATATGACTGCAAAGAAAATGACCCCAATAGAAAATGATACTATAATTATTATTCATCGTTTTTTATATCGTAAAAATGATCGAGACTGGTTAGTTATCATAAAGGCCATCATAAATGCCAGCAGATTTATTATATAACCATTTTTTGAGAATGGGTTGGTCATCATATAAATCTCACTACATTTTTTTGTTTCTCAAAGAATTTCTACGGTTGAGAGTTGTGAGACTAATTTTTTTGTAACATTCTCGTGAAATAATGAAAATATTTTTAGATTTGATTTTGTGTATAACGTATCTTTTTATACTCCATTTGTAAATTCGAGATCAGATTTGCAATCAATGCAAATAATTGAGTCAAAATATGATCTCGACTCGACAAAAACTTGAAAAAATGGGAATTATTTTTCCCTAAAAATTTCAGATTCAGTGAGTAATCCGCATCCGCTCCGCGACACGGAGAGAACGCGGAGTTACACTTAGTGTTTTCCGTATTTTTGACGAAAAACTAAGTTTTGCGAAAATTTAATTTCTAACACTAGTGCGCGACGCGCACTAGTGTAAAATCAGACCCGTTTATCCTTTTAATGGGGAGGGGTAAATTCGACCTTTTCTACACCTCATATTCTAAGCTAAGTTAGTTTTAATACGATTTAAATTCAGAAAACATTATTTCTTTTATTCATACGTTCAAGCAAATCCTCTCAAGCATTCACGCTCAAGAATTCAAGATTCGATAATAGAACTTAGGGATTCTTCAAGTTTTTCAAGAATTCCTTCCAAGTTATGTAAGGCCACTCTAAATTCATTATTTTTAGAATATTTTAAAAAAGGTATGTAAGGTCATTCTAAATTCATTATTATTTAGAATAATTTAAAAAAGAATGACTTAGTTTTCATTCCGAAAGTCCCAATCTTGATTTAGAGTAATTTCATGAAGACCTTATAAAGTTTAGTAGATTTCCCTACGTATGCATAGATTCTTGATTGAATAGTGTTGATTCTTGATTTTTTTAACTGTTATTAAAATATTGATTTTAAGATTTTAAAGTATATACGATTTTTTGTGAATTCATGTAGGGTTCATGAACACCCATAAAGATTATGGTTTAAGACTAGTTAAAAAATGTCTTTCTTGAATTATTCTTGCATTTTAGCTAAGCATATCATATATTTTAAGAATAATTTTCTTGAAGGTTCTTGATACTCTAGTTGTGAAATTTAGTATGTTCGAACGTATATGAAAGATAGTAGTTCAGTAATGTTAAATATTTTAGTTGAAAAAGCTAAAGAGTAAGCTGGACTAAGTCCCCAAGAAAAACTAGATTTTCCAGAACTTCTTATCATTTAAGTATGAGTTATGTACGTGTTTGAAGAGTAGTATTGAGCACCGATATGAGTGAGAGTAGAATAAATTACTCGAACTCATAAACTATGTAGTCAGCATAGGATAGGATCGTACCACAATACCTTTCTCATTAGCCACTAAGATGATTCATTTTTGGGATGAATCCACTCCTCTAGTTATTCGTCCTCCACCAACAAAGTACGAGACAATTTTGACAGCGTTGGCAAGACTTTGTATAACCACGAAGCTCATAGTGGTGATTGTCGGTTAAAGAAACTCCCCAAGCTAAGAAAATTATATTTTACTTACTATTTTCAGCATATTATTTTTTTAGCATGTTATTTTCAATATATCAGCCTTTATGATTATTGCTAATTGATTATGTTTCTGAGAAGTACTTATGATATATTGTTTAACTATTTTGGCTATTTTACATATCGTACATTTCATGTACTGACGTACTTAGGACCTGGCAGGTGACCAAGTTCCTCAACAGTCGCTCCGTTGAGAACTTGTTAGCTTTCAGACAATGGTAAGGTCTCTTTTCAGTCCGAAGCTCTTTAGTTCATGTCATGTTATGTCATTTCGATAGGGAAATGACCACAAATTTTTTTTCATTCATCAGAGATGGGGATCGAATCCCCAATCTCTTGCTCGAAGGGTGAGGTGTTGAACTATCACACCAACCCTTGTGGTTAATCTCACTATATTTGTTTTACAAGTTGACCTATTCCAATTTTAGAATGTCAATTTTTGTAGGCGTTTGATGGTAAGTTGTAAATATTTTTTGTTTTATTTCAAATTTATATAATTGTTGCAAGTAATTATGTTCAAAAGTACTCTATTTGAAATTTATAAAAATAAAATTGAAAAATAAATTTGGATCACTTTTTCATATTTGAAATCCAACGTTAAGTTATTTGAAAATTTTATGATTAAATATTAATTTAAAAAAAGATTTATTTTTCGGGAAAAGAAATAGTTTTCATGACAAATTGACTTCTTAATTGTTCACGATGGGAAAACACAATTTAATTAAAAAAATCTTGATTTTTCTTAAAAAAAACAAAGGGCTATATATATTACACCCAATAATCATGGGAATCATTCTAAAAAGAGAGAAATTAACATCATTTGGTGAAATAGATTCTTTTAAAATCAATTTCAAATTATTTCCTAGGGATTTCAGCAGCAAAAGGTCTTGAATCAAATAGAACAAGTTAATCGACTTTCAACCACATTAAAATTACCTTCTGGGAAAGTACGTTGATATCCAAAAACTGGCCTAACCTTCAAGCAGTTTGAGAGAATATTATACTATAATTAGGTTGCGTTATTCCCTAAAACTTAATGAGAAAAAGAGTTAACTGACAAAGAAGTTGGCTATAGTGTTGTTCAAAATCAAATTAAAATTGATAATTTAAATTATAAAAAATTATTATTTTAGTAATTTTGATAATAATTTAATTTTTTTTATAATTGGGTTATCATTTCTTAATGGTTTTAGATTTTTTTTAACGGTTTAACCGATAATTCAATAATAAATTAAATAATTATATTTGTGCTATTTGATATATAAAATCCTTGATAGTTTTATATTTTTACTTTTTACTATTCCAAATTCTCAATTATTCTATTATGTGATAGTATTTATTTTTGAGCAAAATATAATTTGTCAACTTATGTGTGATTCATTTGATAGTCACCATGGTCTCTAAACAATTTTCAATAAAGAAATTCTTTCTCAAATCTTAACAGTTAAACTGATAATTGAACCAATAATGATTAATAATTAATAAATTAATATTTTAATTGTTCTATGACGATTTAGTATATCTATAAATTGATAATTGACAATTGATAAGTCGAATAAATAATTTTTAAAATTGAATTGAATCAATTGATATACAGCTTTGGCGTGGATTATTTTACAGCTAGACAAGTGATAACCACAGAAGTGATAAAGTACTTTTGTAGTGAATGACTTATAATGAAATATTCAGATCAACTCCCTAAATTACTAATTAATCATCTTATACTTAATTGACAATATAATTGGAATACATAGCATGAGAATATATATATATATATATATATATATATACTGTATTCATATGTCATGACTAAGTTCATAGTTTTTGACCATTTAATAATTTAACTCTCAAGACAACTTAAAAGGCACTTTTTAATTTCCAACATATTACACTACAACTAATATTCAAAGTCATTACTTTTTTATTTCTATTTTAGCTGTCAAATATTTTCTCCCTTAAAAATATATATATATAAAAGGAAATATTAACTAAAAAATAATTTGATAAAAGTGTTCTTATTTTTCTAATCTTAATTAAATATTATGCTTTTAATCACATTAATTTCTCTCCATATTTATTGAGTTAGGATAAAAAGGAAAAGTACTACTATAATTGATTATATATTTCTTGAGTTTTCATAATAACAACTATTTCGAATCAATTATCTTTAATAAGCAAGACAATTGAAATTGATCAGAGAGAGTGTTGGTTATAATAATGTTAAATGTAATTAGAGTTGTTAATATCGATCTGCTAAGTCCATCCAAACTAGCCCATAAATGCTTGAGATTTTATGGGTCAGGTAAGATTAATTTATTATTTTGAATGACAAAAAAAGTAATCAGCGCAACTAACCTATGACTACGTAGATTATGAATCATGTCAGGCTAACTCACTTTTTTTAAAAGAATATATTTTTTATAATTTAAATTTTAATTTAAATATTAACATAAATATTAGTAAGACAATATTATATGGAGTTTATTATTTGTTAATCAAGTCTCAAATTCATAAGTAAAATAATCTTAATAATGCTTACTATTAAATTTGGTTTCAAGCAAATATTTGGTTGCATGACTTCAATTTAAAATTATTTTCATCTTATGTAAATATTTTAGATACAATCATACATCAAAACATTTTGAATATTTTTGAACTTTATAATATTTATATCTATGATTTAAGATTTTAAGTTTAGTTTCTTCTTGTTATTTTTAATTTGACGTACAGGACAGTTCAATTTATACTGCTCAATCTTATCTAGTTACAAATTAAATCAAGGTCGAAACAATTAACCTAGTCCTTATTAACAACTATAGATATAATTAAAGCAAACACATGTTTGAGTATACAACATGACCAAAAAAATGACAATGTCCTTTTCTTTTTTTCTACTGTTAAAACAGATATAGATGAGCTCATAATACATATATAAATCCACTTTCAATTAAACAGCCCTACCATGTCTGACTTCAACTTGCTACCTTTCATATCCTTTAGGCCTCTCTCAATTAAATACCAAAAGAGATCTACCTATTAAAACAGCTCACGAGCACTTTTCTATTACTAGATTTTTTTATATCTTCAAAAAAAGACCATCCACAAATCCCTTTTAATATATTATTTAATTCTCTCTCTCTCTACATTTATACACAATGCATAAGACAAAACAAAAAGAAAATTACAAAACCCTTGACACAAATTGTGGTGTAGAATAAAGCTTTCGCTCTCCACGCTCCCCCCACTTACACTGTTTGGATTCGTCTCGTATAAGAAATAAAGGATAAATAATTTTGAAAATAAAATTAAAATAAGTATATTTTATGTTTGTTTAGAATAACATTGCGGAAATAATTTATTTTGAAATTAGTTATTTTAAAATTGTACTATTATTTTTGCACTTTGTTTGGATGGTTGTTATGTATTATATTGTAATATATCATATTGTATCGTATTGTATCATATTGTTT
>JAOTQJ010000099.1:17499474-17523038 GCA_025642045.1 Solanum sejunctum | reverse complement strand
AGGAAGAGAGGAGAGAGTAAAATAGCAATAAAATCCTAATTATAACTATAAATTATAATTATTTTTCAAACTATAGTGGTATAATAATGTAAACGCATATCATATGTTTGACTAATTACGTAATTTATCATTTTTGTATTTAGTATCAATTTAATTTTAAAACAAATATTTTACCTTTAATGAAATAATTTATAATTATATAAATATTTATTACTTATTTTAAATCGCATATTTTTAAAACTTTTTCCTTTTCTAAACTTTTTTGTCAATTTAACTAATTCATATAAAATGTGTCAGAAAAAATATCCAACATCCCTCTGCGCGCTCAAATCTAACAATTGAAGTGTGTACAAGATGTATATTATGGAGCCCAACATTAGGTAAATAACACCAGGGATTAGGTATGGTTTTTTAATGAAGGATGCAAATTAGCTTTTGTATTTACCAAAAATATAATGAAAAGAGAGGAGAAAGTAGGAAAGTAGTCTAAGTTACATTATTCTATAGTTTAAATATTAATTTCATTCTAAATAAATTTGATTCAATTACTAATAATATACTCTTTAATTTTTTACATTTATTTCAAAATTTTTTTATTAAATTGAGAATCTTTCAGAAATAACTTTTTACTTTATATTTTAGAGTTTCTTTCTTTATACAAGAAATTCAAATAATGAGAACTGGATTAACGCACATTTGCTAGTCAGAGAACAATTCAAAATTTTAAGTTCCTACAATATATATAGAGAGAGTCATATACATATACATATGTACAATTTGACTAGTATATATACATAGTTCACCCAACTTCACTAGATTGGCTGTCCTCTTTTACTCACTTCTCTCCTCTCTCAATTTCACTCATTTTTCTCCTATTATATGTAGCTAAAATCATAATTTTAGCAAATTATAATTATTTTTTACCTTAATATATTTTAAATGTTAACTTTTTTTGAAAAATTCATATATAAAAATATATTATTCTTTTTAGAATCAATTAAAATAGAAAGTAAATCATATGAAGTGGGACAAAAAAGTATGTCACATGAGTGAAATATTGTCCTTTAAAAGTGTGTGCATTTTACAATTTTATATATTTTTTAAAATATATGTTTATGATAGTGATATTATTAATATATGGAACATATAATATAGTAGTTGTCTTTTTCCTGTTCAGTAACCTTTGCTGCACGGCTTCCCTGGATGAGGGTGTCTAGGGTGGGATGGGTTGCGTTGGAGTTATTGTAGCTTGTTGGCCACATGAAGAATCTGTTGGCATGTCACCATTATGAACAAAAATAAATTTGAATTTATAATATAATAATAATAAATTAATTTATAATAATTTTGTAAGTAATATATTTTGCATACATACTCTTTTATAGTATTATTAGGGAACAAAAAATAAATTCAATGAAAAAAATGAAATGTGGAATTAATAACAAATTATTAGACAGGAGTCATTTTATCAGTTGTGAAATTTTATCACTAAATTTCATTTCATGTGGCGTGGTCAACAATTCACATAAAGAAAGGAAGAAAAACTTCCAAGTATCAAAAGTACCCCCAAACCTATATATAAGGTGTTAAAATTAAAAAATCATTACAACAACAACAACATTACCCTAATGTCTCAAATGCTCCCGCCTATTGTGGGGTAAGGGGGGGTCAGATGTACGCAGCCTGACCCCTATGTTTAAAAACATAGCGCGATTGTTTCCATAAAATTAAAAAATCATTAACGATAGAAAATTATCTTTTTAAAAATGAACTAAAAGAAAAATAAGATAATTAGTACATAAATTGAATCGAGATAAATAGATAATGTTCAAGCTTGTTCTTGGATCGATCGAGTAGGCTTTAGGTATATATATATCACTACTAGATATCATATAAGAGTGTATATATATATTAATACAAGAAGGAAGGGATCCTAAGCAGTACTAGGGCCAAAATTTTCACTTAACAAGTTTAATATACAAAAAATTTAATATATATCTGTAATATATGCATAACGATAAAATTTAATTATATATAAATAATATAACTTTGTATCTCTTGATCCTATCTAGGTCCACTTCTGACCGAGGGAGTAATAGTAACTTTCTTTTTCAACCACCTTTACGCCATGCTGCAGTACTTGTAAATGATTCCCTCCATTATTTAACCAATTTCTGAATTACTGTTAGGCAAATATGAAAAGGAAATGCCTTGGGTGTTTTAGATTCCAAATAGAGAGAGAAAAAACACTAGCCACAAGAGTGGGGACAGTTGAATTTTAAATTTGTTTTTTGGGTTGTGACCTCGTATAGTACTGTTGGAAGTACCGATGTGTCCAAAGTTTGAACGTTCAACTTTCGAAAAGGGTTCAACATCGACCCTAATATAACTGTGCTGGCACTTCTGTTAAAGATATACTTTTAATTAAAATTGAGAATTTTTTACTTAAATCTTTTATGTCGATGCAAGTAAAATAATATTATTTTAATAAAATTTATATATAATTTAGATATATATTATTTGAGACAAAGAATAGGGGTATATGTTGGGGTGGCTACAATGTGAAAGGTAAAAATGAAACGTATTGAAAAATGAAAAAAACATAATCAATAATCTCTTTGTTTAAAAGAAAATGACCTAGTTTGATTTGGCACGAAGTTTAACTAAATAAAGAAGACTTTTTTATATATAATTCTAATTAAAATTATGATAAATATACCAAAATATACTTTAATTTTATTGTCTTACTCATGTCACGTAGAAAGTTAAAATTAAAATGTTACCAAAAAGAAAAAAAATAATTCAATTTAAGGTAGATTGATAAAAAAATTCATTGTCATTTTTTAAAAAATGGAAAGAGTATGTAATATCATTTGTTGAAATCTTTACTAATTTACACATGATTGCCCCATCTCATTTGTCATTCCTATGTGAAACTTGTTTTTCCTATTCTATTGTAAAAGTAAAAATTTTAACAATGTTTTAAATGTATTTTGAAAAAAATAGCAAGAATTGAATTATTTTATAATTCAAAAGGAAATAGAAATAATTTTAGGAGACATTTGCCAATGATGAATCAACTCTTACTAAAACACAAAATAAATCATTTTCTTTGCTTTAGAGAAAATATATTTTTCTTGACAAATTTTTCTTATATAACGAAACACGCGAAAATGACTTCTCCACAGAAAATGTTTTTTATGAAAGGGTTTTCCTGTTAAATGATCCAAAGAAAGAAAGTGATTTTGTCTCTTATTTTTCAGTTAATAATTTTAAGATTAAAATCTAAAATTGATAATAGATCAACAAAATACTTTTTATTAAAGAATAATAATGTTAAAAATAGAGTTATATGTTAAAAATATCATTAAACTATTCCATTTTTTTTAGTTTCACATTTAAATAATTCAAAGTGTGAGAAACACGCTTAAGCTATCACTTATAAATTTGAGAACCGTGGCTCAAGTAATATGTGATAGTGAGGGTATTATAGTCTCTCTATTTTTTTTTAGAAAAAAAAAATTAGCACATGAATTGCTTGTACATTGTGTACATATTTTGTTTATACAATGTATGTAAATAGCTGAAGTATGCATAAAATATGTATAGATATGTATGTTATGTATTAATATATATAATCAGTACATTGTGTACATATTTTGTATATTAAAATACCCCAAGATATTAGGCTAGAATTTTCTCTATAGATTAATTAATTTAGAACGAATAAGTCCTCTTTTATGTACATAAAAAAATAACCTTAAATCATAGAAAATATACATAATTATACAATATAACTTGCCAAAAGTCATATATAGTATTGACTATACAACGTAGATTACTTCTACATGTGTTATACACTGAATATACATTATGAAATAATTAAATGCTGAATATAACTTAACTATAAATAAAATATATACTAACTATACATATCTATATAATAAATTATTATTTTTTTAATAAATATTTTAATCGAATAACCATATTCTCAAATAAAAATATCGATATTGCTCACTAGTACATCCACAGATAGATCCAATGGGCCTATAGGAAAACCCAAATGAGATAGACCCGTTGTTACTAGAAAACCTTTGTAGGCCTCAGAAATTTTCCTATTTAAAGCCCATTGAATCTTTTAGAAATTTCTGCTTACCTTTCAATATCGAGTTTTCGATTACATAAAATTTAAGTCGATGTTAAATAATCTCTAAACACCTTTCAAACTGATATTAAAACTCCTTGATATGTTTAAAACGAACTAAGACATCACTTGATCACAACAAAATCAGGTATATACATATCGAAAAATTCAAACAAAGCTACTTCAATGGTCTTTAATAGTGTCTTTATGTCCTTTTTATGTATCTTTAATGATACTTTTAGGTGAATTGAGTTACCTGATATTTGTTATTAATAAGAGATGGTAGGCATCACGTGAAATTAGTAAAGGTGTGTGTAAAATGGCATGATCAGAAAAATAAAATCCAAAACTGAAAACTTAAATACGATTTAGCAATACTAACTTGCAAGTGAAATATCATTCGAGTGTTTAACAAAACAAATTTAAATCTCAGTATTCCTAAATGTTATCGATGGGAATGAGAATTGTTTAGACTTGTTGAAAAAAGCTTTAAAAAGGTTATTTACGAAATTTAAAATTATAAGACATATATTTAAATTAATTTTATGTAAGATTTTAGGATTTATAATTTAATAAACATTGACATCAATAGCTTGTTAAATCAAACTTTCAAAAATTGTTTATTTTGAAAAAGTATGTATTGTCACGAGTTGTTATTTCTTCAAAAAAAATTCTTTTGGAGAATTAGGCTATTTTTTTATTACACACACACACACACACACATATATATATATATATATATATATATATATTAAAAGATAACATATTATATTTACCATAAAAATGATGTTTTTAACCTATTTAATAATAGGGACATTTCTTAACTAAATTATTAATAGTATAAACATTCTTGGATTAAACTATGGATGATGAAAATACTTTTATTTGATTTCACATACTTCAAGAACATTTTGAACTTTTTCAAAATAAAAATAAAAAGAATTTCAGAAGTAGAGTTACATACGGATCATTTTAATTTGACTTTTAAAGTCACTTATTTGACTTATAGATTATCAATTTGTAGACATGTCAAATGGTTAAATAACACATTAAAAATTAGTTGATTGATTATTAGGTTAACGATTAAGATTTTATATGAATTTTTTCTTTCTAATTGAAAATCACTTTAACAATGTGACAAACGAAACCTAATAGGATATTTCTAAAGTTATCAAGTAATTTGCGTCTAAAAACCATATTTCATTAAATTGCATGTAATCTAGTCTACTATTTTAAAATAAATAATAGCAGTACATGAATGCATGATGTTAGAAATATACATTATGATACACTCAAAAATTACTTATGCATTAATTATACACCTAAATATACATTATGATACACTCAAAAATTGAATATAACTTGACTATATATAAAACTAGTATAGGTACGTGCACCTTACACGGTTATTAGTGAAAATTTGTAAAAGCGCAAATATTCAAAAGTATCACTTGAAAATTATAAAAAAAATTATCATTTTCTTCCTTTCAGTGAACCTTATTTAAGCGTTTTTGTTTAAATATTCAAATGATTAAATTGATTTCTATATTACAATATATACAATGGGTGCTAGTTTAACTAGAAAAAGCATTAACATTTCTTTGTTGCAGTAGTGATGTGCCACAAAATATATAAACTTTTGGAATATAAATAAAATTTCTTAAACTACTTGCAATCGAGAATATATAAATGCCTCGTTTCAAAAAATAATATGATACAAATAATAGTTTCAACATAAGAATATTATATTATCGAAGATTTTGGCAGCTGGAACTCATCGGTAGCGACTTTTACTATTGCAACCTATGAGGCCTTGGAGCTGATCTGTCAGTCCATCATTATCACAAACCTCTACTTTGAAGCAAAGCGATTTCGTTCATTTCCGAGTCGATAATTGTCAGAGGATGGAACCCAATAATGACACATCAGCTTCCCAGTTAATACCCGAGGCATAAAAGAAGTATTTTCTATGGGATCTCGAAACCACCAGCCACCCCGACCTAATTAATGATAAGTCCACCAACTTCCTGAAAAATGCCTACAGAAAAACCACCTACATGTCAAGATCCAAATTCGAATTGATTTCTGATCCTTGTTAGAGATCACTATGTTCGTGCCGGCAGTCCAACAAAGAAGGGAAGTAATGATATCTTTCTTTCCATTATAAACGACACGCTTTGCCTGCTCCCTCTCCACATCTACTAGCGCTCCTGTCCAAAGCGAAATATAGTCAAGTTTTTTGCATACAAAGGAGTTTTGTCTCCAAGTTGTAAGCTGCAAGCTCCCATATTTCTGCGATTGTGATTAAAGCTTGGGTCGGCATTCATAGTGAAATTTCAATAAGTATTTCTTCGATTCAAGAACAAAGCAAAACTCTTGAGTTGATGATCATGAAGAGAAGAATCAGAGGATTATATTTTTTTTAGATTTTTATAAAAATTGTAACCTTTGCACAAATTCTTGAAATACAAATATTATTATTTGCCTCTCATGTTCCTTTCTTGATTTGTTATTTTTCAGAAATGAAATTTAGTCATTTACATATATTACTACTGCTAAAGTACTACTATTGTGATTATTGTTGTTATTGTTATGTTGTTGCTATACGTACTACTGTTGCTATCATTTACATAAAGTTAAAGCATATTGACAAAGTTGAAATATTATAATTATTTACTTATTATTATTATTATTATATTTTTATTTTTTATTTGATATTTAAATTAAATATATTCTATTATATTTTATAACATTTGAAAAGATAAATGCATGAAAGAATAAAAGTTCTTTTAGAACTTGTCCATTCAATAAAAGTTCATTTAGAACTCTTCAACCATGGACGTCAACTTTTAAGCTAACTCATTTATTTTAAAAGTCTAATAATTTTTAAATGTAAATACTTTTAATCTTTTAAGTTAAAATTTTTATTACATTATATATTGTCTTTGTCTTAAAATTGCTAAGTGGCTTTTGTCACAACTCGAGCCAACATCCTGGACGTGGCCAACACTGAAAAATCATTTCTAACCCCAAGCGTACCACTTGGCCTAGGTACTTACTTAGTGGAAGACTTAACAATAGTGGAATAGGCTAAATAGAAGCAACTTACTACTTTAGAAACCATCTGCATAAGTTGAATATAAAACTCAAAAGCAACATCTGAAATATATTGAAATTAAAGTACTAACTCATGATCTATGAAACCTCTATTAAAGCTGTCTGAGAGGACTATTGGGACAGATCCAAGTAGCCAGAACTAGAAATAAAAGCTGAAATGAAACACAATAATTCAAGAGCCTCTGGCTGAGAAGAGGTCTTACTAATTAGCTGGAAGTTGTCTAGTCCTCAACGAAGCGTCTATCGAGGAGCTTTGTCACCTATGTCTACATCATAAAACGATGCAGGTCCTAACGACGTCAGTATGTGGAATGTACGGTATGTAAGATGGCCAAGACATTTAAATCAGAATATCATAACATATCATGGAAGACATAATCATAATTATAAATGAGTTAGCAATAATCATAAATCTGGTATGCTGAAAATAACATGCTGAAAATTTATAAGTAAAACTTAGTTTTCTTAGCTTGGGGAGTTTCTTTAACCAACAAACACCACTATGAGCTTCATGGTGATAAAGCATCTTGCTCACGCTGTCAGAGTCGTCCCGTACTTTATTGGGGTAGGGGACGAATAACTAGGGGAGTGAATTCATTCCAAAACTGGGTTATCTCAATGGCTAAAGAGGAAGGTACTGCAGTAGAATTTTATCCTATGCTGACTACATAGTTTATGAGTTTGAGTAATTTATTCTACTCTCACCCATATCGGTGCTCAATACTACTCCCAAAATACTTTATATAGCTCATACTCATATGATCATAAATTCTTGAAAACTGACTTTCTTGGGAACTTAGCCCAACTTACTACTTCGTTTTCTCAACTGAAATCTTTAACTTTACTGTAACTATTATGTTTATGTACTTTCAATCATGCTAGATTACTCAACTAAAATGCCAAGAAAATCTTCAAAAAAATCATTCTTTAATATATAATGTACTCACTTAAAATGCACGAATGATTCAAGAAAATAATTTTTTAACTAATCTTGAGCTATTAGATTGTATGGATGTTCATGAAACCCACATGAATTCATAGGAAATCATTTATAACTTTAAAATCTTGGAATCAATACTTTCATAACAATTAAATAATCAAGAGTCGTCATCATTTCATCAAGAATCTATGCATACGTAGAAAATTTACTAAACTTTATAAGGTTTTCATGATATTAATCTAAACCAAGACTTGAGACTTCTGGGATGAAAACTAGGTTATACTTTTCTAAAATATTCTAAAAATAATAATTTTAGAGTGGTCTTACATACCTTGGAAGGAATTCTTGAAGAATTTGAAGAATCTTTAAGCCCTACTACCAAATCTTGAATTCTTGAGCATAAGTTTCTTGAGAGGGCTTGCTTACTTGAACGTATGAATGAAAAATAATACGTTTTTGAACTCAATTCATATTAAAAACTAACTTAGTTTAAGATATGGGGCGTAGGAAAAGTCATAATTACCCCTCCCCTTTAAAATGAAATCTGCCCAATTCTTACACTAGTGCTTTTTAGCACTTTTTTGCGAATTTTCGTATTTCGTCAAATTTCGGAGAAAAATCAAAGTGTGATTCCGCGTCCACTTCGCATCACGGAAGGGACGCGGGAACCCCACTGTTTTAAGCTCACTTGGACAAAAATAATTCGTATTTTTTCGAGTTTTTATCGAATTGAGATCATTTTTCGACCCTGATTTTCGCACTGATCGCAAATCTGATCTCTGATTTGCAATCAGAGCAAGGGAAGACACTACACGTAAGGTCAAATTCTAGGGAAATTTTCGTCATTTCACGGGATATTATACATTTTCAATAATTTGTCACTTGGCTTAACCACATTGAAACTTTTCTCCTTTATTATATATAGAGATTTTAGGATTCTTGATTATTAATTCTACTAATACCTCTTGCCATAAATAACTTTCTCTTATCATATGTTTTACGATTCCTTAATATTTTAAAATATACTTTTCTCTTGCTATATATTTTAGGATTCCTTAATTATTAATTCTTGTAATGTCTCTCACCTTATATTTTCTTTTCCTCATATATTTGAGACTTCTTAATTTTTAAAAATATATTTTTTTATCATATATTGTAGAACTCCTTAATTTCAAATATTTTAAATATAATCAAATAATAATTTGAGGGAAATAGTAAAGGATAATTTTTTTAATTATAAAGTCTTTTCATGAATAGTAAAAAAATCAATCAATATTTCTAAAGACCTTCATATTTTTAAAGTAATATTAATTTAATATATATGTACTGCATATGTATATGCATCTATTAATAAAAATATATATATAAAAATATATTACCTCTACTTTAATATTTTTTCTCTCACAAAAGAATAAATTATTAAAAACACTTTTGTCACTAATAAGACTCAAAAAATTAACTATATAAAAATATTTTTAAGTCTTTTTTTTATTTTTGGCCAATACTCATGTGATAAAGTTGATTTTAATTTTCTTGTAGATAACATTTTTTTATTAACATATTTTTTATATAGTATAAAAATAATATAACTCTTTAGATGACAATTTCTTATCGATAAACATAACAGAAAGTTTTAATTGTTACTGATTTATAACTTTTTTCTTAATATAGGCAAATTATATACTATTTTAATATATTATTTATATTTTTATTCTAACAATACAAATTTATAATGGATAGTGCAAAAACTAAAAAATGAATGATAAGGTTATATATATATTTAAGTATTATTATTATTTCTGAAAGTCTAATATTAGGAATAAATTTTTTTCAAAGAATTATCGGGTTCAACTTCTATTAGTAGGTTTGTTCTTACTAAAACAATAAATTGATATCGAATGTTGCTTACTCTCTCCAAGCATGAGCATTATTTCAAACGATTGTCTTTCCTTCTTTGTGTAGTACTTTTTTACGACCTTTGAATTAAAAAGGTAAAATTAATTTGTTAAGAGAAAATTCAAGTATGTATAGTTATTTAAAAATTAAATAGTTACTTATAGTAAAGTAGATATTTCAATAATAAATACCATTAATCCAAATTTGATATAAAAAATGAATGTATTACTTACCATCAAATCATCAATTGTCCGCATTAACTCTTTTTCTATTTTTTTAAAAGGCAGAGTTCATGAATTATATGTAAAATACTACGAAATAACAGTATAATTCTATTCAACTTTTCATTTATTTATTTTTGGAGAATCTAGATATAGATTCTATTACTAATAAGAACTCATGTAAATTAGAATTTTCTTTAACGGTTGCAGGGTTTCTTGATTCAAATAAGGAAGAAGTAGAATATCAAATAAGGAAGATTTAGGAGTTTTTTCACGAAATTCTTATTTTATGACTTCGTTGTATATATTAGAAGTCAATATTATAAAATAAATAATAATTTAAAAAAAACTAGTGATATATTATAGAAGATTGCTTCTAAGGATTTTCACACTTCTATTCTATACTATATTAAAAGTGTGAAGGTCCTTGTATTTATCTATTTGGATCTATTATTTTCTATTAATGTGATTTTAGTTTAATTTGCAGTGTTTATGGCATAATTCATAAACTCTATCTTTTCGGAAAAAATAGAAAAAGAGTTGACGATGACAATTGGTAATTTGTCTTGTTGGTGAGTTATGTATTCATTTTTTATATTAAATTTGAATTAATGATATTCATTTTTGAAATATCTACCTTATTACAAGTAATTATTTAATTTTTAAATAACTATACATACTTCAATTTTCTCTTAACAAATTGATTTCATGTTTCAAAATCAAAATCGTAAAAAAGTATCAAACAAAGAAAGGGAAGATATTTGTTCGAAATAGCACTCATGCTTGGAGAAACTAAGCAATATCCAATATCAATTTATTGTTTTTAGTATGAATAAACCTACAAATAGAACCCGACAATTCTGTGAAAAAAAATTAAGTTAAATTTTAACTCTCAGATATAATAGGATGAATCACTTTATAATTTTTTTTTATTATTATTTGAATAATGTAATAACCCATTAGGTCTTTTTGAGTACTACAGATTTTTATTCCGTAAAATATTTATCTCATAAATTTTAAGGGAACTTTTTAGATTAGTAAATAATTTTTATTATTTAGTTAGCTAATAATCTTAGATAATTAGTTTAGTTGGTGAATTAAAATAATAATTTGGTTAATATCCTATGTTATTTATTTTATAATTTTTTTTTAAAAAATAGGTTAATAGGATTCATTACTTTTAATATATATTTAATTTTTTTAAGAAAGAGAGAAAATAAGTAGTAGAAAGGACTACTGCACAGCCCTAAGAAAATATTAAACGAAGAGCTAAAGAAAAGAGCGCCGCATACGAAGTTAGCTAAGAAGTATTCAGGTAAATCATTTTCTTTTCTTTTTAACTTCTTGGTATATGTGTAAATGGTGGCTTAGTGATATGGGTCATATATGCATACTATATTATTAAAAGGGTAGATTATATAAGTAGTAAATTGTTGGTGAAAAGTAATGCACAGGTGCATTGGTATTGTTGCAACTTGTGTGGTAAGAGTTAATTATTAGGTAATCATTAGATAATGAGGGAAAAGTAAACGGACAAAGGATAGCAAGCATGGTTGGGGTTTGAATTTTTCTTTGTTGTTTTGTTTGCTTTTCTTTTCCGATTTGTAGATAGAGTATAGATAGTGTATTGAGTAGTATATTTTTTTCCATTCTCTTTATCATATTATAATTTAAGTTTTGAGAATTAGTATAGATGATTAAATATTAGGTGTGTGGTATTACGTGAATATCATTAGATTTATATTAATTGGAAGAACTAAAACTTGACCCTAAACTTGAAGTTTAAGAAATTGATTCTGGAATTGGGTGAGTATTTGGATCTAGGTTAGATATATAGCAATATGGTTGTCTATGGACTCGTTTATTTATAAATATTATATATTTGATAGATTCAACGCGTTTGGAGGTATTGATAGTTTGCTTGACTTTGTTTCCTTGATTCTTTTGTTGAGGTAGGATATGATTTGTTTTATCCAATAGAGAAACTCTTAGTAGCGATTGATAGTCATTGAGTAAAACTGTGATATTTTCTGTGCACTTAATTATTGTAGTTTGATTGACTCATATTTTATTGTGATTGGTATGCAATTTCAAGACCATAAAACCCATAATCTTGAACTTGATCTCTTAAAGTGATGCCTTAAATAAAGAAGGCTTGATGAAACATTGATTATGAAGTGAGAAGTAATGATAAAGAATAATGAATTATATATACTGAGTTGGGTGTCCCATTCCGACACATATATTATAAGGTCTTATGTCACGTTCTGACACATATATATTATTGGACCGGGTATCACGTTCTGACACTTATATATTATAAAATCGAGTTTCACGTTTCGACACATATATATTATAGGATTGTGTGTCATGTTCTGACACACACACACACACATATATATATAGGATCGGGTGTCACGTTTTGACACATATATTATAGCATCGAGTGTCACATTCTAACACATATATATTACAGGATCAGATGTCATGTTTCGACACATATATATTATAAGATCGGGTGTCACGTTCCGACACTTATATATTATAAATTGAGTGTCACGTTTTGACACATATATATTATAGGATTGAGTGTCATGTTCCGACACATATATATTATAGGATCGGGTGTCACGTTCTGACACATATATTATAGCATCGAGTGTCACGTTCTGAAACATATATATTACAGGACCAGATGTCATGCTTCGACACATATATATTATAGGATCGGGTGTCACTTTCCGATACATATATTATAGCATCGGGTGCCACGTCCCGACACAATTACTAACTCCAACTTGTATTTTTTTTGTATGCTTTTATTGAGTGCAGAGAATATTTTATCAACTTTGACTCGCCCTCAGCTCTAATCAGTCTTTGGTATACCAGATTTCAGGGTGAGCTAACTTTCTAGTTCATATTGGATTCCATTAGTTATGACATGGTGTCCTTAGCTTTTGGACACGCCCTCAGCTCTAATCAGTCTTTGGTATACCAGATTTCAGGGTGAGCTAACTTTCTAGCTCATATTGAATTCCATTAGTTATGACATGGTGTCCTTAGCTTTTGGACGTAAACTATTTTATTGATCTATTTTAGTGTTGCTATTCTTAGACTTAGTACTTGAATTAGATGTCCTTGATGTAATGATTTTCAGGTTTTGAAAAATGTTGTGTAATAGAAATTATAGATTTTGTTATACTTGATTTTATAAGTCGAACTTCCAAGTTAATATTATATTTTATAAGTGAACTCTTAGTATGGATTGGGGTGTGTATGTTGGTATGCCCACCTAAGAGGGAAAGTGTAGGTGCCACTCACGGTCCATGTTGAGTTGTGACAAATAACAACTTATTAATTTAAAGTATTGTTACTCTCAAAGAAGTTGGAAGACTAATTTTTTTAGTCTCATATTTCTGAAAAATCAAAGTGGCGATTTTTTAAAATATGTTATTTAACAATATTTTTTAAAGAATAGTTAAAAGAGTGTATTTCAAAAAATATTTAATGAAATATAGTTTTTCAAATTTATCTTTTTTAACAAAACATGATCATTTTGATCTCCACTAAAGCAAACCGAACTATACAAATTATTCATAAAATATACCCTTACATTATAATTAAATTAATGTATGTTTAGAGTCATCTATTATTGTTTCATTTACTTAGAATTGTATTAGGCTAGGTATAAAAAAAGATCTTGGTAGAGATCATTATTGATAGAAAGTATTATTCCCGAATGAGGTCTGTCATATCTAAATTTGAATTAGTTGGACTTCAATGCGGGTTTTGAACATTGGATGTACAACTAAAAAATGTATACTCTTATGACAATATTAAGGATTTCCAAATATTTATAATATTTAAGTTAATACTATTGATATGACATACACGTGCAACACACGTACACTAAACTAGTATAGTATAGATAGATAAAAGAATATTTTTGCCGAATAACCTTACACGATAATTATTCCGAAGAAAAAACCTAAACCATTATAAATCCAACAGTGTGACAAAAATTTAAAACCTAAACCGCTATACACCGCTAAAGTCAATATCAATAGTGAGACAAAAATTTAAAACCTAAATCGCTATAACATCGTTAAAGTCAATATCAATAAATTCAACGGCATTTTATTGTTTTGATTCAAATTATCGATTCAAGTCCAATTTTTGAACAAAAAGAACATGCCTACTAGTTACAAGCCTAAACCGCTATAACACCTCTAAAATTAATATCAATAAATTGCGTGCAACATATGTAAACTAAACTAGTATAGTATAGATAAATAAAAGATTATTTTTGTCGAATAACCTTACACTATAATTATTCCGAAGATAAAACCTAAACCATTATAAATCCAACAGTGCGACAAAAGTTTAAAACCTAAACCGCCATAACACCGCTAAAGTCAACATCAATAAATTCAACGATATTTTATTGTTTGATTCAAATTATCGATTTAGGTATGATTTTGAACAAAAAAAATATGCCTACTAGTTACAAGCCTAAACCGCTATAACACCTCTAAAGTTAATATCAATAAATTTCGTGCAACACACGTACACTAAACTAGTATAGTATAGATAGATAAAAGGTTATTTTTGCCAAATAACCTTACACGATAATTATTTCGAAGAAAAAAACCTAAACCATTATAAATTCAACAGTGCGACAAAAATTTAAAACCTAAATCGCTATAACACCGCTAAAGTCAATATCAATAGTGCAACAAAATTTAAAACCTAAACCGCTATAACACCGCTAAAGTCAATATCAATAAATTCAACGACATTTTATTGTTTTGATTCAAATTATCGATTCAGGTCTGATTTTTGAATAAAAAAACATGCCTACTAGTTACAAGTCTAAACTGTTATAACACCTCTAAAGTTAATATTAATAAATTGCGTGCAACACAAGTACACTAAATTAGTATAATATAGATAGATAAAAGATTATTTTTGTCGAATAACCTTACACGATAATTATTCCGAAGAAAAAACCTAAACCATTATAAATCCAACAGTGCGATAAAAATTTTAAACCTAAACTGCTATAACACAGCTAAAGTCAATATCAATAGTACGACAAAAATTTAAAACCTAAACCGCTATAACAATATCAATAAATTCAACAACATTTATTATTTTGATTCAAATTATCGATTCGGGTTCAATTTTTTGAAAAAAAACAACATGCCTACTAGCTACAAGCCTAAACCGCTATAAAACCTCTAAAGTTAATATCAATAAATTCAACGACATTTTATTTTTCGACTCAGACTATCGATTCAGGTTCAATTATGGAAAAAAAAAAAAACTTGCCTACTTATAACTTGTAATGACGTGGCTAAAGTTTTCTCCACTAAACCCTAGTTCTATTTATGACCTGCTTCTGGAACCTTCTACAGGTTTCTTGACTGGATTAGTTCTCTTTTCCAGTCTTCCCTGCAGTTCCTTTTCTCCTTCAAAAATTTTTTATCCGACCATTCGCACCGAAGGAAACTGATTTATATTCAAGAACTCTATAACAAAATCAAATTTATCAAAGTGAAGAAAAGGAAGAGAAACGAAGTAGAAGAGGAGATGGGGGTTGATTATTACAAAGTATTGGGCGTTGATAGGAACGCTACAGATGATGATTTGAAGAAAGCTTATAGAAAACTTGCCATGAAGTGGCATCCTGATAAGAACCCACAAAACAAGAAAGAAGCTGAAGCAAAGTTCAAACAGATCTCTGAGGCTTATGATGTAGGTTTGCTGTTTTGTGTTAATCTTTCTGCCCTTTTTCTTGTTTGTTTTGTTCAAAGTTTCAATCTTTATTCCTTTACAGTCTAATGGTTTTCTAAATCTTCGTTTCAATGTTGCTAAACTAGAGGCTGAGAATGTCAGGTCTTTATAATTTTGCCAAAAGAATGATGGGTTTATAAGGGGATTAGCAGTTCATTGTTTTCTGAGTGTTTTGTGTCTATCAACGAGTTTCCTTAATCGATCACTTGTTTGAATTCACCAAAAAAAGTCACATTCGCTTAGATCCGAAGTAATAATTCATATTTAGAAGTTTTGTGGAAGTTCAAATCGAGATAAGGTTTTATTGGTTTTTAATTTGGTGTTCGTTCGATGTGTTCGAATTGTGTAACCATCAGTTGCTGAAGAAAAGCACTTATATCACCATGAAGAAAAGTTTGAAAGATCACTAGTGTAAAGAAGCTATTTTGGCCCAAATAGATAAGAGCTCGAGTCTCGAAACCAGAGGCAGAGCTCGGATATGAAGTTTATTCGTCATGGATTCTAATTTTATCGTTTTTAAATTATTGGATTCCGATGCTTTATCTTAACAGATTCTATTTTATTGGAGTTACTAGATATTAAACGATTTGAATGTTAATTAGATGACTGATGCTTTCTGCATTAAATTTACTAGGTGCTTAGTGACTCCCAGAAAAAAGCTGTGTATGACCAGTATGGTGAAGAAGGGCTGAAGGGTGGTGTACCACCACCTGGAGCTGGTGGTCCTGGTGCCGGTTCAACCTACTTTTCTACTGGGGATGGACCTACTGCATTCAGATTCAACACTAGAAATGCTGATGACATATTTGCTGAATTTTTCGGCTTTTCTTCTCCATTTGGAGGACCTGGAGGGGGTAGAGGTTCAAGGTTCGGTAATATGTTTACTGATGATATATTTGCACAATCCTTTGGTGAAGGAGGCGGTGGTGTTCCAATGCATTCATCAGCCCCACGGAAAGAGGCTCCGATACAACAGAACTTGCCTTGTAGTCTTGAGGATCTTTACAAGGGTACCACCAAAAAGATGAAAATTTCTAGAGAAATTGTCGATGCAAGCGGGTAAGTATCAGGTTCTTACAATTCGTTTTACTGGTTAAGGTTAATCACTTTTTATGTTGAACTTCACTTTTCTACTCATGAAAGTCCAGTGGTTCATACAATCGGGTTATTGTCTTGTCTATTAAAATGTGGAACTTCAATTGTCTGCCTGTGATGTTGCATAGATGGAAGAATGATCATTTCGAATTACTGGGAAAACTGAATAAACAAGAACTTGGCACCATTTTTTGAAACACCACCTTAACTATGAAAGCAATACTTATTATTCCATATTTCAATTAGACTGCAGTACTAAAATCTGGGGAGGGATTTGGGCTACTTATGAAAGCCCAACGTGTTATCTGTGTGCTAGGTACATGTGGGTAGGTGGAGGAGCAGGCCCAATATTCATCGAGTCCAAATCTTGCGCCCTTAGCCCTTGGGGATTTCCCAATTATTATAAAATTGGTCTCCGATCCACCTATTCCGAGTCACATAAAAAACTCACCAGTAGGAAAAGGGAAGTCATCAGTTATGCGAGTTAAACAAGGTACTGTCTACTCTTGGGAATGTCAATGTATGGTTGATGTGACTTGGTGATATTGAGTTTCTGGCTGCCCCTGTATTGGCTCTAAACAATCATCATAGCTAAATAATACCCTTAATGACATTGCAAATACATGTGACTCTATTATCTTTGGCCATGTGGTTTCATCACTCTAGCAAGTGAACCTTAAGTATTGATATCAACCCTTTGAACTTATAGGAGGCCATGCATGACAACCTTGTCAAACCTATCAGTAGGTTCTAATTTAAGAGAACCTTCATGATAGTCCCTCTATGAAGTTGTAGGCGGCCATTAGCTTATATTATCTATATCAAAGGCCATGGGTTGACCAGCCTATCAGTATTAGGGTTGTTAAAAATTGAACCAAAACCTATAATTCGAACTGACGAAATGCTATTAGTTTATCAGTAATGGGTTATTGGTTTAATGGTTAGGTAACGGTTTAAGCTTTTTTAAAAATAAAAATAAAAATCAGGTATTGGTTTCGTTATCGGTTTGTCCAATTTTCTTAATGGGTAAACTGATAACCTAATGATAAATTACAATTGTCGCATTGCATTCTGATGCAACATTGACAATTAGAACCACCTTTCCCTGTACCCTCATTAGCATGCTGACATCCATTTTACAATATTAAAATAAAGCAAACTTCCAGTCAGAAGTTACTTGAGTCCTCCCATGATTTGTTAATCTTCAACAATTCAAAAATTTTGAATTCCGATAGTTGGTTAAATTTTTGAAAGTTTATAATCTAAGTAATCCAATCATTACAGGGAATGGTTATAAGTGTGTGCAAATTCCTAATCTTATTGTACGAGCAAACCAATCCCATTTTTAATTCTAAACTGGCCTGACCCACCTTTTTACTCGCACCCAAATCACTCTTCATCCTTTCTCTATCCTGAAAATGTCGTTGAGCCTCCAAAATCTCCCAATTCTTTCATCTTTTTTCTTATGTAACAGAGTCAAGTTTCATTAGATATATTTACTAGTATCTTATGACAAACGTGCAATGCACGTTCCTAGAAATAGCATATAGAAGATATACTATATTTTTTGAGGATTGAGCGTCACCATTATACCTTCGTATTTCTTCAGCAAGTGTGAAGGAGATATTGTGGATAATGGAATGGTGGTTGTTATTTTCTGACATCATTAATGTTTGAGTGATTTGAGATAGCACCAGGCTGCCCTTTTGAGAGTATAAACCTGTCAATTATTACTTCGTTAATTGCAAATTGCGTTGAATTAATTATCGATAATTATTAACTTTGTGTTATGCCATTTTGTGACTATTTAGCCTGTCAAATCTTGTCTAATTGAAATAACAGAATTATAATGCATGATTTCAGATTAGCTATGATCTATGAAGCCTAGCTGTAGTGAATTTGCGATAGATCAAGTTCCGTCTTGAAGCTGTAAATGCAATGAAATCTCTATGAGGAAATTTTTTAGGTCTTAGCTAATTCCAATTCTAGGGATTTTGAATACATTCTTGTTTGTCAGTGTGATCAAGTTGACTTATTTTCTTCTGTTGCACTAGTTTTTAAAAATATCAGGGTGCACTTCAGATCTTTTATCCTTTTCCATTTCAGGCCCCCTCAGTTCAAGCGGTGGTTATCCCTGTGTTTTTAGTACATTATACCCGTTGTGCTTAGTCGATATCCATTTGTCTATTGAACTTATCCTGTGTCCTTGTATTGGGTGCAGCAAGAGAATCGTGAGAGAGATTCTAACAATTGAAATTAAACCTGGATGGAAGAAAGGTACAAAGATCACCTTCCAAGAAAAAGGGAATGAGCAGCCAGGTGTTATACCAGCCGATCTAGTTTTCATAATAGATGAGAAACCTCATAGGGTTTTCTCGCGTGATGGGAATGACTTAATTGTCACACAAAAGATTTCTTTGGCTGAAGCGTTAACCGGTGCTACAGTCCATCTCACTACTCTAGATGGAAGGAACTTACAAATTCCAATCAACAATGTGATTCAACCAAATTATGAACATGTTGTCCCAGGTGAAGGCATGCCGCTTCCAAAGGACCCGTCAAAGAAAGGAAATTTGAGGATCAAATTTGACATCAAGTTCCCTGCTCGTCTCACTACGACTCAGAAATCTGGTATCAAAGAGCTGTTGGGTTCTTGAGCTTTGTGGCTTTGGTGCTGGTTTTGTTGTGATGTGTAAATATTTTCATGGAACCATCTAAGGTTATGGGCTGGGCCGTTGTTCAGGCTTGTAGGCGGGGCTATTCCCGAGGGAAGTAGAATTTTGGTTTCATGTCTTGTGGATGTTGTCCAATGTAACCATTCAACAAATGGAATTTCTTTTTTTGAATAAATCCTTAAAATTTACAGGCCTTGTGATTGTTGATTCAGTAGTTCATTTTGGCTGTTATGAATGTTCTTAGCAATAGAGATTTTGGGAATATGCTTAATTGTGTGGGTGACTGACTTTATAGACGCGTCCTCTTGTTAAGAATTGAAGGTAAGAGTACTCTCAGAAAATAACCCTTTTATCTTTGTAAAGTAGTGGCAAGGTTTGTGTGCCTTTCACTTTCTTCAAACTTCTTTTTATCTCTGTACAGTAGTGGCAAGGTTTGTGTGCCTTTTACTTTCTCCGGACTTCATTTGTAGAGTTGCACTGGGTCAGATTTCACTTGTGAAGTTCTACAAAGTATGTTGTTTTAGGATGCCACTTATGGGATGACATATGGAAACAGATGGCATTATTTGTGTGTAGATCTCCAATGGCTTACCTTAGCAGTGGATAAACTGGAAAACAGAACACGCACTGGAAAAGAAAGCAAAATATATTGCCACATTAGATTACATGCTAATGTAATGCATATGTTAGTGTAAACGCAGCACTGTACTATTTTCAAGTTGGATGTTAACTATCAACAGTTAGAATAGACCTAATGATTCTCAACAACATTGCCGCTTCTTGAAGAGCGTATTGCTGTAGTTCTCAACACGAGCACTGCTCAAAGACGCGTAGAGAACTAATCCTCTCTTTCGTGCTCACGAGGAGAAAATGTCCTTTGGGTTTTACTTAAATAGTGACTAGTGTTCATGAACTGTTATCAATCACTATACTCGGAATACGATTCTGAATCTTTGTTTGGGGTTTCAAGAAGCTCTTCATCCATAAATCTATCTCCTTCCTCAGACTCACCATCAAAGTATCTTTGGTCATTTTTATTGGCCAATCCATCTTCCTCATCCTCTTCATCACGGTCATCATCGTAATCACCAATGCCATCTCCATCTTCAGCAGTTTCAGTATACTGACGGCCAATGCTGTAATTCACACTGGTTGATGCATGATCATTTCTACCACCGTAAGAACCATAGTCAACAGCAAAGGTTGCTTGACCTTTATAATTTTCACTTCCTGATGTTCCAGAATCAGTGTCATTGTCAGGTACCCCAAATTGAGGTGTTTCGTCATCTTCTACTTCGTTCCAGTCTTGCTGACTGGTGATGGACACTTCTTTGAGTGTAACTTCTTCCACATTCTTGACTGGCTTTTGTCTATTGCGAACTGAGCGACGACCTCTTTTATATCCTCCTTTGCCGCGGTCTCGACCTTTCCAGGCAGGAAATTGGTCTGGTCTGTCGCTGTTCTTTGTCAAACTTCTCTGAGAAGATTCAGATCTGGATGCATTGACTTTTCTCTGAGATTTGCCTCCACGGACGCGACAATGAGCTCCCCCTCTTACACGATTACGCCCCTGTACGGTATTAACATGTCCGCTTCCTACCTTAACCGGAAGATCTGGTTCTACCTTTTCATATTCACAACCTTCAGCAGATATAACCCTCGCAACTCTCTTCATGTCAGCATAGTTGGTTTTAAACGTCTGCGGCATATGCAGAAAATTTCAATGTGTGAATATAAAATCACCCAGCAGAAGCTTGAAAAAATAACAGAATCAATATCTAGAAGAACAACAGAATGAGAAGCTTACAATGAAATCTGCAGATTCGTTCTCTTTCAGAGAATCAGCTTTCTGCTGCCGTGTATAACAGAGGGAGGAATCAAGTTCCATAAGCCTTAGTGCAACAGCAGATGTTGTGTGAGGAATCCAAGGTAACACCGCCATCTCGTCAAGATTGGAGTTGCAAACAGCACCCAACAACTCATTTGTAGTTTCATAATTTGATATCAAATATTCCCTCTTGATAGCACCTTCCAATGATGTCAGAATCTAAGAGATGGACACAGGAGAAGACTATTAACAAATGTTATTCAGATGCACAGAACTTATACAGTAAATCTGCTACAAGAAGCAACTGAAAGAAAAGACGACAATAAGGTCAGATATTTCGTTCTGCTTAAGTAGAGACTCTCAGTCTTATGTTACTCGGACTCTTCAAAAATGTTGATGGGTGCACGCCAAATGCCCCAAAAATAGTACATTACGGAGAATCCGACACGGGTGTGGCAACCATTTTGGAGATCCCGAGCAACATAGCTCTCAGTAATTATTCGGTCTTGTTATAAATACTCTTTCATTTTTTATGAAGAATCTCAGAGTAAATTTGATGAGCTAACAATTCAAGTTGATAATAAATGATCAGCAAAACAGGAAATCCTGTGTCAACTAGAAAAACTATAGACAACAAGTTGATAATAAATGATCAGCAAAACAGGAAATCCTGTGTCAACTAGAAAAACTATAGACAACAAGAGGACCTGAAGGAAGTCATCCGCTGCTGAAGCAATATGCAACTTTGAACCCCAAGATCTTCGATATACTTCTGCCCAAACAGGCTGAAGAGCTTCAGGAGGGATACAGGCCTATAAAACAAATTACCTTCCATGAAATCAAAAGCACATATAGAAGAAGTCACAAGCAAAATGTTCGTTGAGAAGTTGACATAGAAGCCAGAGACTAGACCCAATGATGTTGAAAAGAGTGTTACCTCCACTGAAGCAAACTGCGCTCTTAGCAATCTAACTCGAAGAGGAGGTAATGAGTCCAAGATACAGAGAGGCCAAAATTGATCCTCAAATTTCTCTTTGCATTGAGCTACATGCTCCAAAAAATATGAACTCTTTGCCAGACTGAATGTCCTATGACAAGAAGGACAGTGTTTATCTTCAAAGAAGTACGTGTCATGGCAATTATTACAAATACTGATCAAATTTTCACATCTCATCCTCCCATACTTCCTTGCACATAAAAACTGGGAATGAACACATTCTTCCCACATCCACTTCTCTATATCAGCATATCTCCTCAAGGCATCAGTGTCCTCTATTTTGTTCCTTCCAAACCCAATAAGAAAGGATGTAGAAGGTTCTGGTGTTTCGCGGTTTGAGATACAGAATGTGCTATTAGAGCTACCGGTATTTGAACAGTAATCATTGCTAGGTACTGTTTCAGAAGTATCCTCTTTCAAGAAGTTCCCGAGTTTCACTTCGGTGTACTTGTGCCTTCTAGCAGTTCCCTTGAAAGTGGATTCAATATTTTGAAGCATTGAATGCAAATGAGATTCTCTAATTCCACGAATATCCAAAGAAGCCATTAAACAATTGAAATCCTACACGTAGAAGAAAGAGATTTTAACATAAAATAGATATTTATATGCATAAATATGTGTGTGTGTGGTTGACTAATATATTAATCTAGTCATACAACCTCTTAACAGATAAAGATAAGGGAAAACATAATCCAGAAATTCCCCTGTGAAAGACAAGGGAGAAATGGCCATGGTAAGGACCCTCCATTACCCACCATTAAGGATGGTGGTTCTGTTGGTTCCTGGACAGAGCTGGTTGGAGTTGGGTATCACCATTACCACATAAAAAAAGTAGTGGTGGCTGTATAGCCCGCG
>JAOTQJ010000099.1:17455438-17495177 GCA_025642045.1 Solanum sejunctum | reverse complement strand
AGTATGACATAAATTTATATATATATATATATATATATATATATATATATATATATATATATATATATGTTTGAGCTTAAAGGACTAAATGAGGCTTCGTTATAGCTGACCTAACTTATTTGGGACAGGGATGTAGTAGTTGTTATGGTGTCCCAGCCAAACTGCATATGCCTCAGACAAATTTACCATGCCCTACTACCTCTGACCAACGCATATCATATAACTCTACCAATGGAAGCTTAGACAAATAAAGTATTCAACAAGTCATCTCTCCTGGAATCCGAACCTTGATACTCAAGATTGTTACTCCACCTTTTCGATCGACGATTTCTATGCCACGTCCGTTGGTGCTTATGATTTCGAGTTAGACAGAGATTGCAGAGTTTGCCACGACCAGAGGGAGGTGTCATTTTGGAAAATCCCAACCTCAAGAATCTAGTAAAACTAAAACAAAACAAGGACTTTCCACGCTTGTGGAAAGTGAAAATGTTGGAGGAGAATTTTAGAAAATGTTGAATAAAAGTGTAAACATAGAATATCAATTTTTTTAAACAATAGACAGCACCACCACAAACCAAACAAGAGCTCCACCTCCTCAAAGTAAAATAATAATAAAAAATAACTGTCTGTGTTGAATAAGAAGAAGATGGCAAATGGTCTCACCATTAAAAGATTACCCACGTCCTCTTCAGAGCATATCCACGGCTCAATTCCAAATGGCTTTTTCAAGCAAACACTCTTTGGTGGAAATTCATTGAGCATATCTGAAGCATAAATTAATTTTGGGTAATTAGCATCCTGAATAGAGAACAGTTATAATAAAGAAACCACAAGTAACAACCAATATTGGTCGGAAATGGGAAGGGGGGTAAAAAGGCCAATTGCTCTCGAGATATTCAAAATAATAATAATATATCCCCCACCACTCACCCGAATTCATACAACTACATAATTCATTAGAATCAACTTCAAGTCAAACCAAGGTTTTAATGTATCCAAACAGAGTCGTTTTTCTGGAGTTCATTCAGTTACAATCAAAAGGAAGGAGCAAAATATTTGTCATTTGGACAGCTCAAATATTTTTATACCATAAACAATGGAAAAAAAAAATGCATGGCCAATAGGTTTTGACTTTTGAGTAAAGAGTGCTCATTTGAATACAAACAGGACATTTCAGTGCATAATAAATCAGTGAGCATGTCAATCAACTGCATCTGATAAGGGCATGAGATACTAATACCCAAAGACCATCCACTCTCTCTAACCATAAAATAAAAAGAAAATATAAAATTAAAGGGGAGAGAGAGCGGAGGGATGGACAGAGAGCGGAGGGCTGGAGAGAAAGAAACACAGTTTCTATTGAAAGACATCAGTAGGCACAAACATGCTGCCATCGACAGGGAAAATCATGAAGGCAGTGTCAGAAACAAAACAAAGCATAAATCCAGTGGAAATTAAAGAAGCACTATTCTAAATGAGGAGAAAAGAACTCTTCTCCTTGACCTCCCTCTGTCTATTTATATGACACTTCTATCTTGGACATGCCAAGATGCACTTTTACAGATGTTATTATTTACAAAACTTTCACAAGTCTAAGAGTCTTTTTTCCGGTAAAAGAATTCAAATTCAATTAGTTTGAAATTCAAAGTGATGTTTACCACTACCTCCATTTCAAAAAGAATGACCTAGTTTGACTTGGCGTGAAGTTTAAGAAAATAAAGAAGACTTCTTGATTTTGTGGTTGTGCATTAAAGTTACGTCAAATGAATCAAAATATCCTTTAATTTTGTGGCCATAAGCATGTCATGTGGACAGTTGAAATTAAAATGTTGCCAAAAAAGGAAAGAGGTCATTCTTTTTTTAAATAGACTAAAATAAAAAGTAGGTCATTCTTTTTGAAACGCTGGGAGTATATCCAACTAAAAAGGACAAGACCGGTGCATGAAAGCTCCCGCAATGCACAGGGACCAGGGAATGGTTTATTTTAAATGGCTTATAAGTTAAAAGTCAAAAGTCATAAGTTGAGAGCCCCCAACTTTTGGCCTTTCTTTTTTTGTATTTTTTCAGCTTTTAAGCACTTTTTGTGTAACCCAAAAACTTCCAAAACTAAAAAAGTGCTTAAAAGCCACTAAAAATAAGTCAATCCAACCCCCACATAATATTTTCTTCCCCCCCCCCCCCTCCTTATGTGATACACAAGTTGAAATAACACCTCAAACTATGTGCCTAATAAAATAGTGTCATATAAAATAGGATGGCAAGGAGTATCCAGTGTTAAAGACGAGAGCATTCTTTTCTTGAAATAGCAGAACTGAAGAAGTCAACAAAGATTGATGCACACATGTATGACTCTGAAAAGAGACATTCAACAGCAAATAAAGGGCAACACGGTTAACTAAGCTCTATCTGGGGTCTAGGAAAAGGCGGAACCATATGGGTCTTTTTGAATCGCATTTCTACAAGTGGCTGTTTACCAAGCTTATTTTCCAGGTAGTAGCAAGTAAATTTCAGATCAATATACAAGAACAATTCTACTATACGTTAGGTATATGTTATGGGAACTACCTCTATATGCTTCTAGATTTTGTAGAGTTTCACTATCGAGTGACAATGTTGAGGGAAACCCCTTCTTTGAAGCTGCTAGCTCCATCAATTCCAGACGTTCATCTTCAATTAATTCTATTGATTCTTTCGCTATTCTTCTAGCAGTAGCCCTTACGTTAGCCGCTTTAAGCCTTGCAACCTCCTTCTCTCGGCGCATTTCTTCTTTAAGCCTCATTCTCTCTGCCTACAGGAGGTAAGGAAGGAAAAAAACTCAATTTTCTGCATAAAAACCACCGAAAGAGGTGTACCTCTGATTAGAAACTTACTTTGATAGACTCTTTCTGCAAAAACTTCTCTCTTCGCTCCATCTCACGCCTTTGCTCACGCTGATACCTCTCTTCCTCACGCAGCTTTTCACGGAGCAGTCTTTCTTCCTCTTTCTGCCTTTCCCTGTTCTGTCTCTCCATGTCTTTCCTCATTTGCTCTTCTCTCTGTAGACAAGCAATGATTAGGATTTCAAGGGTTAGGACCACCTTATAATGATTGTCAGAGGTCTAGGCCTCAGGTTTCAAATTTTAACATTCAATGAGTGCTGCGTAGAAAAGTGGGGGATTCAAAAGTCAGGTTGGAGGTTAAGTAATCTGGGAGCTAGGAAAAAGAAGCTACGCAGAAGGGGCTTTTTTTTAGAGAGAGAGAGAGAGAGAAGTAGGAGATAATTTCTAAGTAATTGAATATCTGTGGTCAAGGTCCTAAATTTTCTCTTATGCTCCATTCACATTTCTGATGCAAGCAAAACATACCTTTTTTTGTGGGGCTGGGGGATTAAAGCCAGTATGAGATCCTGAGGTGTTGTATATATAGTTGATGCACAAAATAGAGGAGGGAATATCCTAGCCTCTGATATACAACACAGTAAAAAAGGACCAATTGGAATAGGTAGTTGCCTAGTTGATGGGATACTATACTGTAAACAGAATATATACATTTTATAGATTAGCACCATATTGGTTTAGCATTCATGAGTTGTTTTATGCATCAAAAGAATAAAATGATTGCAAGTAAATAACACGTCCATCCCAACTTGAGAACAGAACATTTTGTGATGAATAGGAGGAGAGACCTTTCTTCTTAACATGTCTTGCTTCTCAAGTTCTTTCCGGATTCTCTTCTCATGGGCCTCCACTTCTCTTGCAATTCTTGCCTCTTCACTCTGCAAGACACATATGTAAACAACTTATAAGGCCAAAACATAAGCCAAGAATCAACTCTCTTACCCCAGAAAGGAAAAACATGTTCAAAAATTTCTGTCCACCTCTTTAAGGAAAATTTTAAAAGATAATTACAACATTCTCATATTCAGACGAGTAAGGCAACATATGTGCTTCTTTTTATTTTTAAACATGTAACAAATTGTGTATAAGCAGAAACTCAGCACCAAAGGGAGCTGGTATGAGGAGGGTAACATATGTTCTTATACGTGTTCCTGTACAAACTTTATAAGAATATTAACACTAAATTCAAAAAAAGAAGAAAAAGAACAGGTATCTGCTGAAACCTTTCGCTTTCTCTCCAACCGTTCCTCATCGTGAATGATTCTTCTATCAGAAGGCATAAATGGACTCTCCAACGCCGTCGTTGGCTGACCACTATAATTAGCCTCCACTTCTATATTAACAAGAGATCTTTGTGGAACAGCCTCAGCCTCAGCAGAAGCTGGAGATTTGTGACCCTGCCTCCCTTGAGGCAGAAGATTTAAAGTTGGAATCTGACCAGGAATATTGCATCCAGAGGCCACTTGCTCACTCCCATGCATAAATGACCTCCCAGTTGATAACATGATTCTGGTGCTCTGAACTTCAGTTGAATTGTAATAATGAGATGCTGCGGATTGTTCATAGCTATCGCTTCTATTTGATGGTTGCTCTGGAAGAAACTGGTATTCACGCAAAGTCCTTGTAGTACCCTGGCATGAAATTTCTGAACTGTTAATTCTCCTCCAATACTGTAGGAGTTAATCATTTCTCTACATAGCATTAAGAATCCTCGTCATCTGAATCAAAAGCTGCTATACCTGATAAACATAGAAATCCTCTTTTCCTTTATCATTCTCTAGCTCAAATTTTAGTTATTTTAGAAAATATACAACACCAAGCATTTTAGACGCTCTAAACTAGCCCTTAACTATGAGATTCTTCTTTCCTTCATCAGCCTGCGACTCTTTTCACCTTTTCCTTTTGAATTAACCAGGTATCAGCAATTGAGAATAGTCACATCATTCACGCTAAAATTTCAATCACAAGTGTCCAATGAGTTTGCAAAACCTGAAACCTTCCATTATTCCAATCACATAACCATATCTAACAGAAGTAAAGTATGTACAAATATTTGATGAGGACCCCATGAACAACAGGTGTCACTACAACAATCATAAGTAATGAACCAAATTAGTGGAAATTAATCATCTAAATCCATAAAGAAGAAAAAACAAATGTAGGATTAAGACAAGAAAATAACGCGAAAAAAGAGCTCAGGGAAGCACTACATAACTGTGTGTTCGCAATCAGAGAGACATATCACATTTGACACACCTCTCCTGCCTGTATTTGTGCTACTTGGCAATATTGCATTCAACAAATCAAGCAAGTTTAGAAGTTCGATCAGATTCTAAAAAAATAAAAGAATAAAAACAACATTATAGAAGCTAAAACTAAAAGAACTCATCCTAGGAACACTGTTGAGATCTTTCACCTGGATCAAACTACACTGCTACTTTGCCTTATAATCAACAGTAGATAAAAGTAGTCTTGTCAAAGATGCGCTTAAAGTGTGCTTAGCCCTGAAGCAAAGAGTAAAACACGTTTAGTGCTTCGCTAGCTTAGTGGGCTTCATCATCAAGGCTCTAAGGCATATTTTCTTGGCAAACGAGCATAATCTTTCAAGGCGATACTAAAGAATTGATATTTTGGTTTATCCTAAGAAAAAATTCAACTTCTTCGTCAATGTATATGTTATTCATGCTTATAATTTTAAGCCTTGGACTACACATACATGTATGTTTATCTCCATTTGGGCCATTCTTCAATGAAGCTTTGCGCTTCAAGCCCCATCAAACCTTAGAGCTTATATGTGCTTTTCACCTTTGATCACATTGGATAAAAGGTATCACCTTCTAAGAAAACAATGTCGTATAAAGTGATAATATTTTTAACTTATAAGGTGGAGCAATGGTCTACTACAACTACAACTTACCTGGTGTAATCCCATAAGTGGTCTACTAAAAAATATTTCTAACTATCTTCCATGCTTTTGTTTAATATCCGTAGTGTCCAGGCCGGCTTGTGGACACCTCGACTAATCCTGTGAGACACTGCTACCTCTAGGTCCTCTACCAACATAGGTACCAAGTAACTCTATCCACCAAAGTTGGGCAGATGAGAAGAAATCGCCTAGTGTTTTTGCCTCCGTTGGGGATTGAACCTAAGACTTTATAGTTCTCAACCCACTTCATTGACCACTAGGCCCGAGGCTCCATCCTTGTGTGCTTATCCCCATGCTTTTTAGTTGACACAAACATTGAGTGACTTCATTTGTATGACTTCATTCTTCATCAAGCCACTAATCAGACTTATTAATTGCTTCATAAAGAAGATCTGAACACTGTTAACACATATGAATTGGAATAAGGAAGTGAAGAGGCTGACCTTGATTGAATTAACATCCGGTCTCTCATAGATTTGAGCTTCAAAAGGTCGTCCAGCTGGTTTGTGCTGCATGGCTGCCACTGTTGCATGCAAAAAAGAAGAACACTCATCAACTCTAAACACACCCTCATTATACAGGGACCACGTTTTTAAAAGCATATACAACTGAGCAAAATAACCAACAGAAATGAAGACCAAGGAAGATCGACTATAAATCATTTTTTACATTTTCTGAACTAGCAGGAGCATATCCATTTGCAGAAACACAAATATACATGACATACTGGTGAAATAGATACATTTACAATATTTAATACAGAGTATATGTCAATCCAACTTCAGCCCCTCAGAGAGTTACATGTCCTTTAAGTTTATCAGTGCTCATCAAATTGAGGCTTCAATTATTTCCCTCAGCGGCTGGGGCCTGAAAAGCAATCACAGCTCTCTCTCTCTCTCTTTTATCATTTTGAAAAAAGTGGCATGGAAAGCAGACAGTTATACAGGCAACTCAACAGCAAAGTCTTCAAAAAGTATAATTCCTGCTAATCCTTAAAAAAATCAACACACGAGATAATACTTGTTCCCGTTGATTCATGTACACAAGGTTTCTTTTCTCAAGACTAATTTTCCATTAGTACTTCTCACCACAAGAAGTTAAAACAGCTCGTAGTAGTTTAGATGGAAGGTAAATGGTAAGCTAGTGAGGACCCAAAAAGAACTCATGAAAAAACTGGAAGCCAAAGAAATTAACCATCAACTTTTTTCCCCTTTAAGTAGATTAAAATTATACTTTCATCATATGCTTTAAGTAATCAGTCGGGGATAGTTCCAGCAGCATGGTTGAGGCCAAAGGAGCACTTAGTTCTCCCACATTGTCTTATTTACCATTTTCTTTGTGGGTGGTTAATGTTTGGTCTTTTCGAGTCACCTGCTGTGGGCTGATGGGGTTTTGTAACAAGTTGTCCAGAGTCCATGCTCCAACAAACCCCGAGCCTAGCTTGGGACACACTATGGATGATACTTAAGCTCTAATTCTTCTTTTGAAGTTTCTAACTGAATGCTGATATTCAATAGCAAGAAAGTGCATAGAAAGGGGAGGGAGTAGCCTGGCATGGTTCTTATTTGTATTCCTTAGCAGTATAGTCGGCCACATGAAGGTTACTTTGTATTCAATTTTTTCCAATATCTACACAAGCACGGGATATGTACTCTTTCTGTCCCAATTCATACACTTCCCTTTTTAACCAGTCCTAAAAAGAGTGAAACATTTCCTTATTTGGCAAATATTTAATGACACTATCAACATTTTACCCATGTTGGGTCACACTTATTTGGCAAAAAGTCCACAAAGATGTACTCCTTTTAAGTCTTCCCATATTTGTTAAACTTCGTGCCCAGTCAAACTACATTGCATAAATACTGACGAAGGGAGTAGTATATTTTGTACTCCCTATGTTTCAAAATAAGTGGTGTATTTACCTTTTCATTGTATTTGAAAACAAGTGTTTTACATAGTGAAGAACTAACTTTTTTTCCTTCCAAAACTACACTTATTTTAATACATTGAGTTTTTGACATCAAGAGCCACTTCTTTCTTCAAGGCATTTAATTAGAGGTAAGATAGTAAAACATTTCCTATTTTCTAGGAGTGAGTATTTTTCTCAACGAGTGTATCTAAACTATATACAACTGGAAGGAAATACATTTAGGGAAACTCAAGATGAAAGCTTAAGAAGATTGGGCAAACTTTGAGAGTTCCATCTTTCATGGGAACAGAGAACAAAGAGGAACTCAACAACGCAAATTATGGCGTGTTGTCCAATTTCTTGATTAAAAAAACAATGCAAATTGAGAATACCTTAAGGCAAAGACAGGTGAACCAAAACACTCAAGTCTTAAGATGCCTAAAGTGTGCCATAAATTATGATGCTTGAACTGAAAGGTATGGAAATTGTATTTGACTTCAGCAAATGAGAATTTTATCTTGAAAGGTATAATTTGTTTGATTGAAAGGACAATTCAGTGCAGATTGCTTGACAACTTTTGGCTTCTGTTTTTTGTAGGTTTATGCAAAACACTGCCATACAACATGCCACAACCACTTTTGGTGCCTCTTTCATACCAGTACTTCACCGGGGAAAAGGTGATAAGTCATTATGCATGTTTCAAAAACTTTGGTCATTGTTACAAACCATTGAATTGCATAAGGTTAAAATGAAGTGGAGAACAAAAAGTCAAATTACTTGTATCTGCAAAGAGGAATTACTTGGAGAAGGGCCAATGCGAAAATAACAGCACTCAATTTTAAAACAATGGCACAGAAATTTCAGCATCTGGAGTATAGCGTACTTCCACATTATAGATACCCCTTTTTCTGATCAGTATCTTCAGTTGACAGAACGGGATCAAATATCAGAAACACTTTGACAGGCAATATAGTACAAACTTGAGGAGTAGAGGTTCAATGCCATAAAGCATACCAAGGGGGATAGACGTAAATTAATACACCCTAGCACTAGTAACTATCACCAGTGGAACAATATGATCAGAGATATCACTGAAGACTTTGATCCACTAGTCATCAAACATTATATCACATTGCAAGACTACAAATAAGCATGGAAAGTAAATTACCAATTGGTGCACCAAATGCACCGGGTGGCAAGGGATCAAACTCCATTCCAAGAATAGGTCCATCTTCCCTTAATGGCTCCCCCAACTGTGCTTCCACAAATGCAATAGCCCGAAGCTCTGATATAGCTTGAGGTGGCTCATAGTATCTCTTCAAAGCTGGCATTTCAGGTCTAAACCTAGGAACTGCAGTTCCAGGTCGATGAACAACTCGCTGGTGGTGCTGTTGTTGCACCTGCAAGTCCATGAGTGCAAGCGGACTCACTCTTGAACCAGAACCAGAAACATGCTCCTTCCCAATTTCACCACTCACTGCCATCTCATCCCCTTGTCCACCAGCAGAAATCATTGTCGCAGGTGAAGCTTCTTCCTTCTTCTGTCGTTTCACTGGTGTAGCTTTCCTGTCCTTGAGCCTCCTATGACAGAACCACATCTGCAGTTGCCTATCAGAGAGGCCTAATTTTACTGACAACTCTGCTCTCAATGCTTCTGAAGGATAAGTATCAGCTACACAAATTAAAAAATTAACTCAAGTCATTAATTTGCACCCTATAACTCCAAATGCAACAAATAAACATCCATAACTAATCAAGAACTACTACAACAACATATCATTGTAATCCCATTAGTGGGGTCTGGTGGGGTCCTGGGAGGAACAGAGATTGTTCTATAACTAATCAAAATAACAACATAAAAACACTATGATACCCAATAATCCATTAAACCCCAAAATGGGGAAGATCAAAAAAAAAAGATTGAAAAGAGAAAGAGAACACACTAGCATAAGTCTTCTCAAGAATCTCCAACTGAGCAGCAGTCTTCATTTTCCTCTTAACCTTAGGCTCTCCTTCTGGTACCTTCTTGTTTCCTGCATCACAACTTCCATTTACTCCAGCATCAGTAGTAGTAGTAGTAGCAGGAGCAGCAGCAACAGCCATAGGAACATCAGCTTCTCCATTTCCACCACCATCAGACTCCATTCCAGCAACAAGATAAAATTTTTAACCTTCCCCCAAATAAATTACACTTCCAATAATCAAAAACAAACTAGAAAATAGCAGCAGCCACCCTTACAAGCCATCAAAATCCCCCCTTTTTTGTTACTTCTCTCTCTAAATTAGGGTTAGAACAGAAATAGAAAGAGAAAGAGGAAATTGGGGGTTGGTTGCTTTTGGTATAGACGAAAAGACAGAAAATTAAACACACCCACAAAGTATATTGAACTGAAAGCATTATCTATACTCTCTCTCTCTCTTGCCCCAAAAGTAAAAAAAAGAAAGACTAGCACCCTGTAAGAACTCTGATTAAGATGTGTGGTGAGATTTGCCTAAATATTGATAATAAATAACTCTTTCTTGAAATTGATATAGTAGTAGTAATAATTATTATTGCCAACAGCATCTCTAGTAGTAGTACTAGAGAAATTATAGAAGAAGAAAAACTATGAACACAAAAACAAAAACACCCACTAAGCTCTCCCTTTCTACTACTAATCCTATTCCCACCCATCAAAAATCTAATCTTTTCTTGAAAATTGTTACACCCACATGATGAAAATATGAAATTAATATTGTATATATTTGACTCTGTCATCTCTGATATTAAAGAAACCAAAAGGGTTTTTTTAAAAAAAAAAAAAGGTGAATTTCTTGGTATAAAATTCTCGGTGGGTATAAATATATATAGTATAAGGTTAGTATTGTCAGATTCTTTGAAAAATCAAAGTTTTGATTCACAAATGGGTTTGTGCTTTTGTGCTTTGGGAGTTTTTTCTTCCTTTCTCTCTCTAAAAACACAACACTTTCTCTCTCTTCATATTCAAGGACCGACCGGTTTTTTTTTTTTTGCTTGTCATTTTGTTAGTTTCTTTTTGTACTATGATCTGGTCGAGGATATCAGGTGTGAGTGACGCTCTTTGTTGGAGAGTGTTTACACTCGCTTTGACTGCCGTTGGATGGATGGTTGAGGATTTATTTGAGAGCGCGTGCAGGAGAGTGAACGAGGGAGAGAGGGAAATGAGTTTTCAGTTTCTTTCCCGCATTATATGATGTGGGGTCCAGATAAATTGGGAGTCCATTTTCCTTTTTGTCATTAATTTTTACGGCGTGTTAATGAAAAAAAGTTTGGTCTTAAATCTTTGTTTAGATAAATAGTAAGTGGAGAATGGTTTGATTAATTAGTCAAACGGGTCTAACTAGATAATCCGTTTAGTCTATATTTTCTCGTTCATGGTTGGCTCCATATATTTTCGTACAGAATCATAAATAAAATAATTTTTTATTATAATATTTTTAATTAATTTATTTATGAAGCTTTTCAAAATGTTGTTTAAATTACTTTAGACAAATCTTGTCTTTTTTTATTTTTGTATCGATTATTTAATTATTTATTTATTTATTCTAATATTTATTTTTTTATTAGAATTTTTTTATATTTAGAATTACGCTTGATTTAATTTTTAACTATTCGACTCCAAATTATTACTTTATGTATTTCATAAACTATTAACGTATCTATATATTATAAGTAATTGAATTAACTTTCTCATCTTTATTCGTCATATTAGATTAAATAGTATGATGAAAGTTGATCATCACATGAAACTAATACGTAAAGATATCAAATTGCATATTTATATGAATACTGCATTTATTTTAATGGCAATTGATAAGTATTATTTATCTATAATTTTTAGATTGACACGATACATATGTGCAAAACAGATACTAGTTATTATTATAATTGTATTAGAGAAATAGATCAAAATAGTTAATTTATTAATAAATATAAAATGATGAATTCTCACAGTAAAAAAAAATAGTTGGAGAATTTTTTTTTTTTTTCTTTCAAAAGAAGATGCATTAACTATATACTAGCTGTAACTTTCAGCACGAGTCAATTATGGCACCAACAGCATTAGACTCTTCAACAAAATGAAAATATATAAAATTTGCAACTCCATCAAATCAAGAATATTAGAATAATTGAACTGTTCAAGAACTTTGGAAACAAAAGGAAAACGAACAAAAAGAATATGTACATACTACCAACTTTAAATTGTTATTCATGGTTGTTGAGACACAAAGTCTCATATTGATAATTAATGGGATAAGTGGTTTTCTTATAAGAATTAGGCAATCCTCCTCCCTTTGAGCTAGCATTTGGGGTGTGAGATAGGCCTAAGACCTATTTCAACATGGTATCAAAGCAGTGCACATCTCACCCAATGTTAGGCTCCTAAAAAATTATCCACGCATCATCCAATATTGGGCCCCCAAAAAAATTATCCAAGCATCAGATGCTAAGCATTGGGTGTGAGGGGGGAGGGGTTGAGACACAAAGTCCCACATTGGTGATTAATGGGATGGGTGGTCTCCTTATAAGAGTTAGGCAATCCTCCTCCCTTTGAGCTAGCTTTTGCAGTGTGAGTTAGACCTAACACCTATTTCAATAATAGCTATGAATATCAATGATCATCAAAACTGTTATTATATATTATATTAAGTGAAAGAAGGTGAATATTAAAAGATTTCAGATAATTAAATATAATTATCTCCAATGTTATTCTAAGTGACTTATTATGTAAATATTGTTTTACCTAATTAATCACTTAAAGCTCTTGAAAAGATTATGCAAACACATGTGAACTATAATAGGAGAATTTTAAAGAATACATAAGATGAAAGGAAATTTCTAAATGAATTCTTCAAGTAACATTGCGAAAGAGAGATTTGATTTTTCTTTTCAAAAGAAATATTCAAGATATTTTTATGTATATTTTTTTAAAAAAGGTAAAAGTGCTTTCTCAATGGTTGTTTACTTCATATGACTTTTCATGCAACACTATTATCAACTTGTTTGAACAGGTAGTTTAAATTGGGGGCTAAGTACTTGGTAAACATTTGATAGTGCTTTGAGTTTTTTTTATTATTATTATATTTTATTTTTTAATTTGATATCGATATTCATAATGGAGCCGTACTAATTTGGATTCAAGTAGCATAAGGCCTCATTCAAAAGAAAGCACCTCCTATTAAAAAAAATTATATCTAGAATTTGAATTTGAATTTGAAACTTGTAGTTAGTGTATGAGCAATTTCATTAGCTTAATAGTAGTAATTTGAGTTTATTGTTTGTACCAAAAAAGTATATTTGGGACACCGTAAGTTAACTTTTATATGTTCTTGGTGTACAAACACTTAATTGAATACTTGCACAAAACATATTAAAATAAATAATTGTTCTTGAGCGGACCTTTTCTTTTTATGAAAATTTAACGCTTGTAACTCAAGAAGAAAAATTTCAAACGATTATTTCCTTATTTTTATACCTTGTGTTTTTAACTATTCATGTAGATTTAATATCATGAGAGTGTGTGTCCAAACTCAGTTCCATATGATATCTATCATATACCGATAGAGTATCATAGAGTAGTGATTCTAACGTCATACTGAGGTCTAGTCCATTTTTAACTGGATTGGTGGGAAAATAATCTGGATTGAATTCATTTTTAACAAATAATTTTATAATTAGATCCTTTTTGTCAAATTAAATTGGGACCATAGATCCGATTTTATAGATAATGAAAGTAGAGTTGGGCTTAAAAGGGGCTAATACATCATGCCCAGTAAAACAAGATAAAAGACTGAAGCCCAGTCCAGTCCAGTCCTCCGTAGCTTAGCATGAAATAGACAAAGCCCATATATGATCCAGTATCGTAAAGGGTCGAGCTAAACTGGAATATCCATTAGGCCTGATAACACAAGGCTTTTATGCAGCAATAACATACCTGGCGAAATTTGATAAAGTAAGAACTGAGGAGAGTAGAGTGTGTACAGATCTTATCACTAGATCATAGAGATAAAGAGATAATTTTTAAAAGATTCTTGACCTAGAAGTATTCATACTAAGTAAAAAAAATAAATAATAAATATAGAATAATGACTAAACAAAGAGCAATACCAAGTCTACATGGAGGCTCCTTTGAAGGGATAGAAAAAAGTTTACTATTACTTAAATTGGGGGCATAAAAGGTCGGAGTTCATAACTGAAGGCATTTATGAGCCATTTTCAATAAGTTAGGGATAATTTGTCCTTTTCTTATTTAATTTATATTATCATCAAATATAAAGTAAATCATGGATTCTGCATTTGTATCATACTCCTTGAAATTTGATATTTCAAAATACTTAATTATTCTTGGACACTATAAATACCTCAATTATGACACATAATTAGAGTAAATATTTGATAAAGAAATTACTCCCTTCGTCGAACTTTACTTGGCTCTTATGAAATCAAGAGACAATTTTACATGTAGTTCCTAATTTATCCTTATTATTAATTATAGTCATTTCTCTATTATATTTTTGAAGATATCATAGTTATTATATTCAAAAGGTAATTTGGTAAAATTACTTCATTATTTACTACTCTCTCTGTTCTATATTAACTGAATTTGTGAGATAATGCACCCATATTAAGAAAAACATTCAAAGACAAAATTTACACCATACTTTCCACTACTGTCCTTTGTGAAATCATAAATATATAGTGTAATTTATCTCTTAAAAAATATAAAACTTCAATAAATGAAAGGACAAATCTGGAAAGAGTTTCAAACATTTTTTTTGGACTTTGAACAATTAAACTATTCTGAACATTGAAAAAAATTTCAAAAATTTAATTACTTTAAGACGGAGACAGTACTTTTTAATTCCTATGCCAAGTTAATAGGGGCCAAGTAAAGTAGAACTTGGATGGAGGGAGTAGAAATATTATCTTAATTCTTCAGACATAAATAAAAGTAAAATAGTCAAGCATTTTCTCCTAATTGATGTTTTCTTAAAAGCACAAAACACCACAAGTATCTTGAGACGCTAAGAGTAATTAAGTAAATCAAACGAATAGTTGAAAGTTGAAATAAAGTGTAACATCAAATTCATATGAACTCAATATTTTATATGTAAAAATTTTATTATAATTGCAACAAATAATAAATCTAGATATATTCATATTTTTAAAAAATAATTGATTGAATGTTAAAAGTTTCGAAGACTTTAACTTACAAAAATTAAATTTAAGGTTGGCGATAGAGACAATAGTCACCTCTGCATGAGAGCAAAGTTGAACGTTGAAACAACATAGAAAAATTTTAAACATCCACAAAAATCAAATATTTCAGCTGTCTATATATGTAAAGTGAGCACCTAATTTATTCTAATTGGACTTAATTGCCTCAATCCCACAGTATATATGTTGTTGAATTTGGTACAATTTTTTAGTGTTTTTGTCAAAAAAGGGGCGTCCAATGACTGCAAACTTTCCGGTACTCACTATTTTGTACAGGGATTCTATGTTCTTGATGTATAGTATATTTGTGATCATCTAAAATTTGCATGAGTTTTCAGTTAAACATCTTAACTGGGATTTATTAATGTTAAACACTTCATGTCGTTGTGTCATTTTGACATTTCCAATTAAGGTGTCTAATTGAATCAAAATTATTGAATTATGCTGAACTTATCGATCCATAAGTTCATTTGTAGAAACGTAATACATATACATTAATTAGCTTCACTGCTGAGTGAGTCACAAATTCACTATCTTGGAATCTTAGCCTATATACATTTGCACGCTTATAAATAGGTAGTATATCTAGCAGCTTTGCTTTGATAGGATCATTTTTTTTCATACTAATATATGGTCCATATTCTGATCCCCAAACTACTGGACTATCAAACTGGACCATGTGTGACAAGACTCTAATTAATATGGTTTGGTTTTAGTCTTTCATGACTTCGATTTTTTTTTTAACTTTTTACAAAATAATTTAGCAGCCTCTCTACCAAATTTTGTAAGATAATTACACGTTGTTTAAGAACTCAATCATCATATACATGACATGTATGTCTATGTTATTCAATTTTATGGTGCAAATTTAGGTGTCTATTATACATATTCGAAATAAGAAAGAAAAAATTTCACGTATAACAACTCAAAAATATCTTAATTATGTTCTATAGTTATAATTTGAGTAACTATATTTTGTAACTATATTCAGTGGCGGAGACAACATTTTTGTCAAGGGTGTTCATGCCTTTAGAACACGGATGGATGATTTTTATATCAAATGTGTTTAACAATAGATATATATTAAAATATCTATATTTAACCTAATTTCAAAAAAAAATTTCAACGAAGGGTGTTCATTTGGCCATCCTTGGTGAATGTAGCTCCGCCCCCGACCATAGTTATAGTAGTGTTTGTATATTTTGTATACAATTTGCACAGTATTTGTATAATTCGTTAAATAATTCACAGTTTTTGTATAGCGTTTATATATTTTGCTATACAATTCACGCACAACGTTTGTATAATTCGTTATATAATTTGCAGTGTTTGTATATTTCGTCATATAATTCGCTAATGTGTTTGTATAATTTACTATATAATTTACAGTTTTTGTATAATATTTATATATTTCGCTATATAATTCGCGCGCACAATATTTGTATAATTTGTTATATAATTTGCAATATTTGTATGTTTCATGATACAATTTATACATCATTTGTATAATTTACAATAATTGTGCATACGATATAATTCATTGTACAAGCTTAAATTGTAATTATACAAAGATGTTAATCACAAGTCATAATTATTTCAAATTATACCTATATTAGCTAATTAACTATTATATATTTATTTATTTATGTAAATTTTTTTAATAAAAAATTAAAAATACTAACTGACATCAAATTAAAAATACGTTAATATGAGTATGCTTTTATATATTATTGTTGCGAGATTGCCATACAAAATCGAGCTCTGAGAAATCATAATTAAATGACCATTTATGAAACGTACAGGACCTGATATTTTGGGAGTTTGTGTTAGAAATGTCTGCTTTTTCAAAAAATGTTAGTACCAATGTTTAGGTAATTATTATTGGTAAATTTACCATAAATGGGGAAAATAGATGCAAACAATAAGTCTTCGTGGAAGGCTACTCTCCTTTCGAAATTTCAAAGTTCCACTTTTATTTGTTCAAAGGAATGGAACTGTAAGAGTCCCCACATATACACTAAATTGTGGCACAGAGTTTTGCAGTACTGTACTGCTAAAAAATTCTTCTAACAATACTGTGCTTTAGTTCCTTTTTAATTTGACTATAGTTCCACGCTCATGAGAATGTCACAGGTTCAAATCATGAAAATAATTTTGGATAAAAATATAAGTTAATGTTATGTATAATAAATGTTTTTAGTCAAGTCTTTTTTTGTTGGATTTAAGTAATAAGCATGAATTAAAAAATTGAAAGGAAATGAAGGTTGAATTAATAAGGAAAATGTAGGATAATCAAATAAAGAGAAATGAAGAGTCATTCTCCCTCATCTAAATTTTCTGGATAAAATTTATTTATCTAATCTCAAATTTTCCTTTTTCTGATATTTGTTTGTGAATTATTTATTAATTAAATATGCGGAACAAGTTAGTTCAACTATATTTTAAAATTCGCACGTGAATGGTTATGATCATTCCCAAAAGACATCATGCATATTCTAAACTGATAAGTTTATTTTGAATTGGTGGATTCGCACTTGATGATCCCTTTAAATAGAGACCCTTCTGTATTTTTTCAGATATCAAATTTTTTCTCTTCTTTTGCATAAATTTTCTTATAAAGTAAAGTCAAGTTTGTGTGAAAGTCATTGCAAATTCTTGAATTCGCTGGAAACTACAAGAATTTGAGGTATCGCTATTCTGTAATTGTTAATCTGTTTTATCTCAATAGAAAATAATCTATAACCTCGAGTACTTAAGGACACACATTATATTGTGTGGACTTAGATTATTTGAATACAAAGGGGATAACATTTCCTTCACTGTACATATGATGAGAACTTTAGTGCATCAGATTAATCATTTTATATACTCACTAATCATACACTCCCTTGCTTGATTCTAGTATAAAAATGGATATTTCATTTTATTCATCTATTTTAACAATTAAGCAATCAAATTTACAATTTTAGATATTACTGTTAAAATTAATTTAACTAATAGTATATATTATAATTAATTTTTTAAAAAAGTTTGGCGGATAAATAAGAGTCAAATAACATAAAATGAAAGGAATATATGACGTGAGAAAGAAAACAAAATTTTGTATTTCTTCCCATTCCCAGTGGCAAAAGAAACTGCGCCTTGTGTCATCTAATTCCATTTGTGAAATAAAGGAAATTTGCTTTTTCCTAAATATTCTTAAGGTTGAGTCAATATCATGGTAATAACCAAGAGGGTATTGGAATATAAATTTATAAAGTTGATTTGATCAAATTATATTTTTTTTTTTGTCTCTTCTTAGTTTTTTTTATTAATTTAATATAAAAATTAAAAATTAATAAATAATAAGATAATTTTATAAAATTATTCTTGAAATATATTCTATTTGTCCAACTTTACTTGACCTCTATTGGTTTGACATAAGGATTAAAAGGTAATAAATAATGGAGTAAATTTTACCAAATTATCTTTTGAATATAATAAATACGATGTCTTGAAAAATATAATAGAAAAATGACTATAATTAATGATAAGTATAAATTAGGAACTAAGTGCAAAATTATTTCTTGATTTCATAAAGTGGACAAGTATTGTTTCACATTCTAAAATAGTACAAGGGCTAAGTAAAATTGGACGGAGAGAGTACTAGACAAGGTGTTGAAAACTGTAATAGAAAAATAATTGTAATTAATGATAAGAGTAATTTAGGAATTAAATGTACAATTAACTCTTGATTTCATAAAATGTATAAGTATTGTTGGACATCCCAAATAGTATAGGGGACAAGTAAAGATGGACGAAGGGAGTAATTTTTTTTTGTGCTTATTTAGTACCCCATTTGAAAAGAATGACCTACAAAAAATGAATTTTTTCTTTTTTTAGCAACATCTTAATTTCAATTTTTTACGTGACATGTTTAAACCCACAAGATTAAAAAGTATTTTAGTGCATTTGATATAACTTTAATCTAAAATTACAAAAATAAAAAAATCTTCTTTATTTTATTAAATTTTATGTCATATCAAATCCGATCATTCTTTTTAAAATAGAGGGAGCAATAAATAGTAAAAATACTTATAAGTCCATTTTCTTTAATGCGTATAAGTCCAAATCAACTTAAAGCCTAATACTTTCTTCGTCTAAAATTAATTGAATTTTTGAGATTTTTTTTTCAAGATTCAAAATAGTTGAATTTTTCAAAGTTCAAGATGAATGTTTGAAATTTTTTTCATATTTACCTTTGCATTTATTAAACTTTTATATTTTTTAAGAAATAAATTACATTATATATTTATGATTTTACAAAAGACAATAGTGAAAAGTATAATATAAAATTTATATTTAAATATTTTTCTTAATATATATGCATTACCTCACAAATTCAAAATATCTGTTACAAGTTTCAAAACAATATCCGTAACTACTCCAAGTAGCTAGCTTCCACCATTACTACAATTTACTTATTTTTATTCTGATTATATATTTAAGTAACGATGAAGTTTAATATTTGTCATAGGATTTACTTTTTGGTTGTCTGGAAGTTCAATACTTCTATTAAGAGCATTCAAAATATATATACCTATTGAGTAAAAAACATCGAATATTAGCGGGAAAACGTTTTATCCCAGTCAAAATATGCAGATGATATCACATCACAAACAGACAAGTTGTACTATTTGTCCACATTTAAACCCCAACCCTCATCGTCCTTTCTCAATTCTCTTCACTTCCTACAAACGCTGCTTCTTCTCGCCATTTTCTTCTTCCAGAACTCAACTCTAACACCCATTTCACCATTCTAGCAGAAAAAAAAACCTCTCTGCTTTTTTCTTTCTCTGCATGAAAAGCCATGCAAATGAAACTGTTAGTAATCTTCTTTTTCAGTACATTTCCATTGATTTTTGCTTTAAATCAAGATGGGTTGTATCTACAAAGACTGAAACACTCTTTATCAAGCTCAGACCAAGGGGTGTTTTCTTCTTGGTCTGAAAATGATCCTACCCCTTGTAACTGGACAGGGGTCACTTGTAACGGCGCCGGAGATTCGCCCTCCGTCGTCGCTGTTAATCTCTCCGGCGCTTCTCTCGCCGGACCTTTTCCGGGTTTCATCTGCCACCTCACTTCGCTTTCATCACTCTCTCTTTCTAATAATATGATTAACTCTACTCTTCCCCTTTCTATTTCTGAATGCCGTAGCCTCACGTATCTTGACCTTTCTCAGAATCTCCTCGGCGGAACTATCCCCGACACGATTTGTGATCTCCCTCACCTCAGGTAACTCAGCTTGAAGCTCAATTTCGCTTTTCCCCTGTTTTTTAACTTCTTTCAATTTTGCGAAAAATATCAACTAATTGGGACCAAAATTTAGCCATATATGTGCATTTTGGTCGGTAGTTAGTGTATATAAAATGGGTATGATATTATCATGTGTAGAAAAGGACGGTGCATAAAGCATCTCGCTTTAGTAGGATCTTGGAAAGGCCACACCATGAAGGGTGTGATGTAGAGATGTAAGCAATGATTCAGCTGAATGAATGAAAGAAACTATAATTTACTATTGAGTATTTGAATAAAAATGCAGATGGAAAAAAAATGAATATTATGATCAGATTATAGTAGTCTTTTGTAGTTTCATTTTTATGATTTTTATTGCAGGTACCTGGATCTTAGCGGGTGCTATTTTTCTGGGAATATTCCGGCAAGTTTTGGAAGATTCCGGCAACTGGAGACTCTTATTCTGACCGAGAACATTCTTACTGGTAAAATTCCAGCTGTGTTGGGTAATGTAACGAGTCTCAAGACACTTGAACTCGCTTACAACCCTTTTGCACCGAGTCAGTTTCCTCCTGAACTCGGTAACTTGACGAATCTTGAGATATTATGGCTAAGCATGTGTAATCTTGTTGGTTCAATTCCAAAAAGTATTGAGAAATTGACTCGATTGACTAATTTTGATGTGTCCAATAATCGACTCGTTGGGTCAATACCAAGTGCACTTTTCCAGCTTAGCAGTATTGTTCAAATTGAGCTCTACAATAATTCCCTCACCGGAGTATTGCCTCCGGGATGGTCTAACTTGACCATGTTGAGAAGATTCGATGTGTCCACCAACAAGTTAAATGGGACTATTCCAGAGGAGTTGTGTGAGTTGCCACTTGAGTCACTCAATTTGTTTGAGAATCAGTTTGAGGGGTTTCTTCCAAAAAGTATAGCTAAGTCTCCGAATCTGTATGAGCTTAAGTTATTTTCTAACAGATTTTCTGGTTCATTGCCTAGTGAACTGGGGAAGAACTCTGCTTTACGGGAGCTTGATGTTTCATACAATAAGTTTTCTGGTGAAATTCCTGAAAGTTTGTGTGAGATGGGAGCTTTAGAGGATCTTATAATGATATATAACTCGTTCTCTGGGAGTATTCCGGCTAGTCTTGGCAACTGCCGGAGTTTACTTAGGGTCAGGTTTCGGGCTAATAAGCTATTCGGGGAAGTTCCAACTGAGTTTTGGAGTTTGCCTCATGTTTATCTCTTAGACCTTTTTGGCAATTCATTTTCAGGAAATATATCACCCATGATTTCTGGTGCCAAAAATTTGTCTAACCTACAAATATCAAGAAACAAATTCTCAGGGGTTATACCTAGTGAAGTAGGAAAATTGAAAAAATTGGTTGAGTTTTCCGCGAGTCATAATGAACTAACGGGAGAAATTCCAGACACATTTGTGCATCTAGGGCAGTTAGGAACCCTTGATCTTAGTTTCAATGAGCTATCAGGGGAACTCCCCTTAGGAATTCACACAATGAAGCAACTCAGTGAGCTTGACTTGGCAAAAAATGGATTTTCCGGGGAAATTCCAGAGGAGATTGGGACTTTGCCAGTGCTTAATTATCTTGATCTTTCTAGGAATTACTTCTCAGGGGGGATCCCACTCAGTCTGCAAAGCTTAAAGCTTAATAAGCTAAATTTGTCTAATAATCAGCTGTCCGGGTTGATTCCTGAATTTTTTGATAAGGGTGTTTATAAAGATAGCTTTCTAGGTAATCCAGGTTTGTGTCAAGGTATTGCTGGTCGTTGTCCTACCAAAGGTAGAGGACAGCATGAAGGATACTTGTGGGCTTTGAGAGCTATCTACACAGTTGCTGGTTTCGTTTTTCTTGTTGGGATTGCTATGTTCATTTGGAAGTACCAGAAATTCAAGAAGATTAAGAAAGGAAACACTATGACAAAGTGGACATCATTCCATAAGCTTGGATTTAGTGAATTTGAAATACCTGATGGTCTAGATGAAGCTAACGTGATTGGAAATGGAGCTTCAGGGAGAGTGTACAAAGCTGTCCTAAGCAATGGTGAGGCAGTAGCTGTCAAGAAGCTATGGGAGAGAACAGTTAAAGATGAAAGCCCTTATGGTGCTCTTGAGCCTGATAAAGATGAGTTTGAAAGTGAAGTCGAAACTCTTGGTAAAATTAGGCACAAGAATATTGTAAGATTGTGGTGCTGTTGTGATACTGGGGATAGCAAGCTCTTGGTATACGAGTACATGCCAAATGGAAGTTTGGGCGATTTGCTGCACAGTTGCAAGGCCAAATTGTTGGATTGGCCGTTGAGGTTCAAGATAGCTTTGGATGCTGCTGAGGGGCTCTCTTATTTGCATCATGGTTGTGTTCCTCCAATTGTTCACCGTGATGTTAAGTCAAACAACATATTGCTGGATGACGAGTTTGGAGCCAAAATTTCAGATTTTGGTGTGGCGAAAATTGTTAAAGCAGCCAGCAAAGATGGCGTTGAATCCATGTCTGTAATTGCTGGTTCCTGTGGTTACATTGCACCAGGTATTTTTTTGTCCAAACTATATCACTAATATATTGACACTTATAGCTTATATTTTCGAAAAGATTGCAATTTGATTTTTAAGTAGCCGAAAACTAACATTAGTGAAATCCATTTGATTGCAGAGTATGCATATACTCTTCACGTGAATGAAAAAAGTGACATATATAGCTTTGGAGTTGTCATTTTGGAGCTGGTGACAGGCAGAAGACCAGTCGGTCCAGAATTTGGGGAGAAAGATCTAGCTACTTGGGTACGCACAACCTTGAATGAGAAAGGAGTTGATCAGTTGCTCGATCCAAATCTAACTTCCAGCTTCAAAGAACATATATGCAAGGTTCTTGACGTTGGTCTACGTTGTCTTAACCAGATTCCAGTTAATCGCCCCTCAATGCACAGAGTGGTGAAAATGCTCCAAGAATCAGTTCCTTATAATGTGCCAGGGATGGAACACAAGAATGGTAAACTTTCCCCTCAGTTTCCAAAGTCTCTCTAGTTATTAGATCAAGTAATAGAGCAGGAGTGTTTCCTGTCAAAAATTGGCAAGGAAGAAGCTGCATAATGAAAAATTAGTAGTCTTTTTCAAGAATTAAGTATATTGTACTCTTTGAAATCTACAACCCTTTTATGAATCTATATTATGAGGATTCATCATGAATAACATGTTTTACGCTGGCTACCATCCTACTATGAGAAATCCACCAATCTGTCTAAAAAAAGGGCAAGCTCGGTGTACTAAAACTCCCACTATGCATAGGATCCGAAAAAGGGCCCGATCGCAACGGTCTATTGTATGTAGTCTTACCTTGCATTTATGCAGAGATTATTTTTAAGGCTTGAACTCGTGACTTCTTGGTCCATATGTGATGTGTGAATATTACAAAATTAAGCTAGGAGTCTCATTAAGCAACTAACTAGTTTGAATAGTCCAAGGAAAAATCTCTTTATTAAAGGCCGGGGAACGAATTCACAGCCATATGGCTCCCCCTTTATCAAGGCCTGGAACCAGAAATATGAGCAAGCTCCCACAGGCAGAGTTTGCTCACAAGTTCTAAGTATTCTTAACTAATGGCTTTAATTAAAGAGGGTAAGTCCGGTGTTTTAAACCTTCTGCTATACTCAAGGTCCGAGGAAGGGCCCGATCATTGTATGCAGCATTACTTCGCATTTCTACGAGAGATTGTTTCTAAGGCTTGATCACGTGACCTTTTGATCACATGATAACAACTTTACCAATTATTTCAATGCTCCGCTTCAACTAATGCCTTGGATTAAGTTTGTTAAAAGCTTGGTCCTACTTTACCGTCCATCATTCACTGAGGTGGGGCCTTTAGAAGCAACTCTCGAGAGAAAGAGCCAGTTTTTCATTGACCATGACAGATTTTGTGGACTTGTGTGGTTTGACTAAATTGGGTTGGAATCCAATGATATTTAGAATTGGTGACAATTAATGGAGGATGTTCAATTATTAAAATTATTTATTGAGGCAGCGTGGGTAGTTCAAAAGGTAGTTCTAATTAAATTAATATCATTGGCTGAACGAAATTTTTGGTTTGAATTTTGCCCTGAGCTAGTGGGAACTGAAAAATACGTTGAAAATAACTGGATATTCATGTATTGAATGATGGATTGAATATTTATAATGATAAAAGAACATAAATTCTATACAGTTAATTTGTATGAAATATCTTTATGGTGTCAGTACAATTTGAATGTTTATCATTTTATGATTAATGTAGCTACTTACCTGCAGCTGCTGTTGATCTCTTGATTGTATAAATAAATATATAAATAACTTATATGATGCTATAACAATAACATATTCACATTTAATGTAGTCTTATAAAGTAGGGGTGAAGAGTGTAGAGTATATTAAAACTTTAACTTAGAGGTTGTTTCTGATAAATTCGTAGTTCAAGAAAAAATAGTCCAAAAGAATCTCAAAAAGAATAATAAAAGTTATAAAAAACAATGCATAATAATAAAAAACAACAAATACCAATAGAATAACCACTACAATAAAGCAATATAATAATCACGGTACAAGAAACGAGTAGTAACAAAAATTGAAGATGAAGAAACTACGTGAGCAATACTAGGGACTATTAATATAACAAGACAACATGCTACTACTTATTAATCTTCTACCTAATTCTTATTTTGCATAGTTTTTTATCTAAGGTCGTGTCCTCACTAAATTGAATTTGCGTCATGTCATGTCTAATTACTTTTTTTCAATACTTCTTCGGTCAACCTCTCCTAAACACTTCATAGCCAATTTTGTCACACCTCTATACTAGGACATCTGTGCATCTCCTCTTTATATGGTTGAACCATTTCTCCGTCGCTTCTTGTATCTTGTCCTCCACTAAAGCCACTCCTACCTTGTCTTGAATATTCTCATTTTGAATCTTATCTCTGTTACTATATTTACATACCCATCACAACATACTCATTAGAAGCTAGACGATTCGTTATTAAAATAATTTCAATCAAACAAATTGAGTCGGTTGATCCATTTTGGCCTTGGTTTTCAGTTGTGCTTTTGGTAGTCACTTTTCGTTTTTAAGTGGGAGAATTTCAAATATATATAAGAAACAAATTAATTTATAATAAATATAATTCTCTTTTATTTACATAAAAAATAGTAGATATATATATGGCTATACAATATAACTTGTCAAAAATCATAAAAAGTATACATTGACTATATAATGTAAATTACTTATACTATGCACTGAATATACATTACGATATACTCAAAAACTGAATATAGCTTGACTATATATAAAATATACATTGACTATAAATGTCCAAACAACAAATGATTTTTTTTTGGATTAATATTTTGGCCGAACGACCATGGACGGTAATTGTCCATTTTACAATTCCGTCAGCCCCCAAAAAGGAAAAACTAAATTTGTACCCCTTTAAATCAAATTATTTATATTCATATACCTTTTTACATTTTGTATCCCTATACTATTAAAATATTGCCCCCTAGACATCATGCTGACGTCAGCACCTGCTTGTATGATATACGAACAGGATATCACAGATGATTAACTTCAATCCTATATGATACCGATAAGGTATAAATATACCGACAAAGTATATAACAAATATATTTTCTACTAATTTAGAGTTTAATAATTTTTTGATTTATTTTTTTTTAAAAAATTCTATATATCAATTGGGTATCAATATACCGCTAAAGTATCACAAAGGACTGAACTTATTCTATATAATACCGTTATGGTATATATATACCACCAGAGTATATTTTATAGTATTTATGCTGATGTCAGCGTGCGAAATAAAAAAGGGTAAGTGAGTAAAAAGATAAATAATTTCGATGATGAGTTTATTAAGAACAAATAGTTTAAATTAAATCTACTAAGATTAAAATTTTTAAATTAGATATATTTTATGTACTTTTTCCTAATTAATAGTAGGTTGTGGCCCAATTCATTTTTAGCTTTACATAAGTTATTTGAAGTTAGCTTTCAGTTCACTTCATATTTTAATTTGAAACAATTTTATATTGCACATCAAAAGCTTGAAGCAATTTTATCAATGAGTTGTATATTAAAATGTACATATGAATTTTATCATACAAGGTTAAAGTCTTTTATTGAAATTTGTGTTTGGGCCATTAATTTTATAAAGCACCTCATGTTAGATAAATATTTTAGTTTCACAATAACATAGATTTAAATCAATTAAAGTTTTGATTTAAAAAATGTCTAAATGTGAAATAAATAAATATATAGGATTGCAGTTTGTCAAAATGGGCTAAAGAGCTAGCTCACGTTCAAAAAGAAAAAATAGATTTTGGAAAATAATTAAGTAATCATGCTTGCTAAAAAGTTGATTATTAACTAAACATTTTTGCAAATCACCATCAACTAAGCCCTTTAACATAATCATTCATCATTACTTACTTCTAATCCACCTCTCCTCTTCTCTTTCTTTTGAGGACGGATTCAAAATTTTTAGTTTATAAGTTTTGAAATATTATTTTTTTAATTATATATACTTTGAATAAATTATTATATATTAGATGATTCTCGTTATAAATATATAATTTTATTTAAAAATTATTAAATTCTGTTAAACGCATAACTCTGCCCCCTTATCTAATTTTGGTTGGGGTGGGGTAGTGTAGGGTTTGGGATTCACTTGAAAACTTTTTAGGTTTTATTTTAGTTATGTTTGTACTTCTTTTTGGCTTATTATGTGATGAACCTATAAGTGGACAATTATCAATGTTCTTATCACATGTCAAAAATCTTCAAGATTACAAAAGTTTGGTTCTGAATAATTGTTTAGATGTGGAGGAACACTTTAAGAATCTAGTTTTCCAGACTTACAAGAATCCAATCTTTTCCAGATTTGGTAAATAAAAAATAACAAAATAAAATAAATTGGTGGTTGAATCATAATGATCTTGCAACTTACTTTTCGATAAATTCAGAAATTATATATAAGAACCAAACATTTGGCGATTCATTGATAAATCAATTTTGATTCTCCAAAAGGACAAGTTAGTGCACTAAAGCTTTCACTATGTGCAGAGTCTGAATATTAACTAATAATGTGGAGCGAGCTAAGAGAATCATATTTATTCTCTTTCATTTTGTTAATCAAATAAATAATTGGAAAATTAAAAAATAAGTGCAAAAATGAGTAATAACCTCCTGATATAACCCGCTGAATGATTAGCTAGCAGAAGTAGAGAAAGCAGACTATCAATACTTGTTTGATTCTTGATCCCTTTAGTTTTGTTACCGTCAAATCGGTGCATAACAACGTTATTTATACGAATATTTTTTGATTGTTATAGCAAAATACTATTATACTAAGCATATAATATAATATAACAGGAAAAAATCAATTCTAAAAAGTTATTTATCGGTTAAAATTATCTGATTAGCTTGGATCGAGATTATTGTGACGTTTGGTACAAAGCCACCAACTTTAGATTTGACAAATTAGGATATATAGTAAATTCAGCAACCAGAAAATATAAAACTCTAACAATCCTTACCAAACTTTTGAATAAAATATATAAGACAAGGTTATAATCTACCATTATCCCAGTTCCATATATCCTACAAATGGATCATTAAGAATTTAAAAAATCAAACTTATTCTTCTGTGTCATTTATATGATGATATTTGATTAAGCAAAGAGTTCACGACGCTAGTTTAACAATAATATAATGTTTCAACGTATAAAAATTTAAAAGCTTTTCTCGTAGGGAAATCATTTCGTGTTTTTTTTTTAAAAAACATTTTTGAGTCAGACTAAGTGTGATCATATTATATGAATTGATTTTGATAAATATCTTAAATCACATTGAGCTTTCTCTGTGGAAGCGTGCAACTAGAAGGTTACCTATTTATAATCTACATATTCGGCTGAACTCAATAATATTAGTTTAAATTCTGCTTTGTTTTAAGAAATTTATCACTAAATATGTTTTAAAAAAATTAATTAATTTCAAACTCAATTAACTAATGAACACATATGATGTCACTACTCCATAAAATTTAAGATTTAGCTCCCCCTATATCTCTTTGTTTGGCCAGGTTTCTTGCATTGCATGAGAAGTTTAAGTGAAGCAATGTCATTATTGGTGGATGTTAAAGTTCCTCTTGTTTTTGTTTTTATTCTACCCAAAATTGTTTGTCTTTGTGTACACTCTAGGGTGACATTGGAACTGTAACTATGTGAGTGTGTGTATTTTGGGGTTGGGGTGGGGTAGTGGTGGTGGGGGGATGGAAGGAGCTAATACTAGGTTGCCCTATTTACACTCAAGTACTTTTGCGTATTTAGTAGCTAGTTTGGAGGTGAGTTAAGCAAGTATTAAATCTTGCATAAATAGTGAAACATTGATATATAACTAATGAAATTCTTAGAATATCTCTATTACCTGCTAAAAAATTTTTGTCAGTATTGGTATAAATGACCCTTCCCTCATGTTTGGCTATAGCAAGCGCCCTCGAATATCAGATTTGGTAGCTAGTAAGTTATTCATGTATTAAACTAATATGATATTTAATTTATAATGTAGAAATCCACATAATTAATACATGTATAGGTTACGAGAGTTTTATGTATTATTTTATGCAGATCAAAAGGTGGAATAACTGATACACATATAGACTAATACATGAATAACTAAATCTTGCATAATATATAAATATATATATATATATAAACTCATAATTAATCTTTGCATAAGATAATGCATCGATACCATTTACATTACTAATACTAGTGGCGGATCCAAAATTTTCTTTCAGGAGATTCAAAATTTTAAGAAGTGGACACACGAACTAACTGAAGGATTTTCGACATCTATAATATATACATAAGAAAATATTTTTATCATATAAAAATAGTATAGCCCATTCATCCTAGTTATAATTTTTCATTGAAGAGGGTTTGAATGAACCTCTTGATTATTACTATGTGGTTCCACTACTGACTAATACCTGCATAACTCCAACTAACTAGCCGCCCCTAATAAAATTTTACTCCTATCTTTTATTTTCTAATTTTTTTACAATGCATGGTAAACTGTCTTTATTGAAATGTTCCTTATCAATGAAATAATCAATTAAAATATACCCTTTTGGTTCTTCTTCACAAAGATATACATTTATTCCACTTGAAGCATTCTTACTTAAATGAGCTAAAGAAGAAGTGAATCCCAAGCAAACACTTTTGTTTGTTTTCCATCTTTGGTACTACTAATTATATTGCTCAACTTTTACATCTAATTTTAATCTTTTAGGTGTATAGCAAAACTCTTTTCTTTTTAAGTGTAAGATGAATAATAATTAGTACTATAGAAAAAAAAAGTAGAATTTCATGAATAATATTATACCTTCCCACCTTTGAAGAACAATTAGGTTGAGGGGAGAACATGAGTAAACACATGTTGCTTTTTCCTTTTTTCTTTTTAACCCTTTGTCTCTGCTTCTACAAATTTTGTTTTTTTGGAATAGTACCTAGTGAACAATAGTGAAAAATAAGGTTGTTTTTCCCACATTAATCAAGAAATGACTAGTAATTATGAAAATAGTACTAGTGTTACAAAAACAATTAGGACTTGTCCTTCTTGTGGTCATTTGATCAAATCTGAAGAAAAGGTTAGTAAATTTTCCTTCTTTTTTAATTATTGTTTGACTTTGGTTATCTAAATGTATAACATGATAATTTTTTAATTTTTTTTGTGAAAAAATTATTTTAAAGTATAGGCTGGGATTCACAATCTTCCAGGATTACCAGCTGGGGTGAAGTTTGATCCAAGTGATCAAGAGATTCTTGAACATCTTGAGGCAAAAGTGAGATTGGATGCACACAAAATTCATCCATTAATTGATGAATTTATCAAAACATTAGAGGGAGAAAATGGGATTTGCTATACTCATCCAGAAAAGTTACCAGGTAATTAATCAATTTTACGAGTAATATCCTTCACACTTAATAAGCGTTTGATGAATAAATTGATTCTCTAGGGATTCAATTCGTTATTTGGTGTGTATTTAGTCATTCAATTATATGGTGCTTACTCTTTTTGGCTATATGTTAGATACCTCAATGAAGATCTAGGCTTTCAATAGCGTCGAAAGTTTATCTTTATATATGTGCTCTGTGAGGCACATAATTACAAAATGTTTTAAAACATGTACTTAATGAATAAATTGATTCTCCAGGGGTTCGATTCATTATTTGGTGTGTGTTTGGTCATTCAACTATATGGTGCTTACTCTTTTTGGCTATGTGTTATATACCTCAATGAAGATCTAGGCTTTCAATAGCATCGAAAGTTTATCTTTATATATGTGCTTTGTGAGACACATAATTACAAAATGTTTTAAAACATGTACTTAATGAATAAATTGATTCTCTAGGGGTTCGATTCATTATTTGGTGTGTGTTTAGTCATTCAGTTATATGGTGCTTATTCTTTTTGACTATGTGTTATATACCTCAATGAAGATCTAGGGCTTTCAATAGTGTCGAAAGTTTATTTTTATATATGTGCTTTGTGAGGCACATAATTATAAAATATTTTAAAACATGTACTTAATGAATAAATTGATTCTCTAGGGGTTCAATTCGTTATTTGGTGTTTGTTTAGTCATTCGTTATACACTCCATGAAGATCTACGCTTTCGAACTAATTGAAAGTTAAGACACATAATTAGTTAATTAAAAAGATAATGTTTTCATATATGTTTGATAATGAGGTTAATTATTATAAAATGTTGCTAAAAATGGATTCATTTTAAAACATCTACTTACTTTAATCAAAAAGATTTGAACATTCAGGTCATATGAAATATTGTGCATATATATCACCATTATAAGTACTACAATCAGTAATTAACGTGATATCACATGTAATAGTAGTATATTGACCATAGTGTAAGAAATCTTCACTGTCATCTTGCTGTAATATGAGTTAAATCCATATCAAATAAAATGAGGTTAAATTAAATACACAATTAGTAACTAACATGATATCAAATACTATCAAGGGTCTATCAGAAACGATCTTTCTATCAGTGACATAGCCACATATATATAATCGAGAGTGGTCGATCATACATCCTTTGTCGAAAAATATATTATATATATAAAAGATTATATAAAATATATCAGTCAAAAATTATTTTTCACACATATGTGTATTAAATCTTGGCCACCCTTAATAAAATTTCTAACTTCGCCACTGCACTCTAGGTGGCAGCTCTTTACTCCACAAAAAAGAGAGATTAAGTCTGCATATATTTTATCTTTTCTAAATCCCACTTTCATCATACTGTATATGCTATTGTTGTTGTTTTGTCGTTGTACACAATTCCTTACACTATTAGGTTATCCAAAGAATATTTAGAGTTAAGCCTCCTTAAAACGTGTGATTTGTGAATATTAAAAAACGAAGACATATTATCTTCTATAACATGTAACCAAGATGACTGGATAGTGTAAAAATTGGGATATATATATAACTTAAACTCACCAAATATATATTATGTATGATCAGCGACGGAGTCAAAATTTTAATTAAGAGGTTTAAAATTTGAAGAAGTAAATAAACGAATTAGCCAAAGGGGGGTTCGATATCTATTATACAATGATAAAAAGTTATATTACCCTTGTACAAATAATATAATTTTTCGCCGATGAACCTCGTTGATATATTATGTCCTTGATGTTGCAGGAGTGACAAAAGATGGTTTAGTGAGACATTTCTTTCATAGACCATCAAAAGCCTATACAACAGGCACAAGAAAAAGAAGAAAAGTTCACACAGATATACAAGGCAATGAAACTCGTTGGCACAAAACAGGCAAAACTAGACCAGTTGTGTTCAAAAACAAAGTGAAAGGCCACAAGAAAATACTTGTTCTCTATACAAATTATGGCAAACAAAGAAAACCTGAGAAAACAAATTGGGTAATGCATCAATACCATCTTGGTGATAATGAAGATGAGAAAGAAGGTGAACTTGTTGTCTCAAAAGTCTTTTATCAAACTCAACCAAGACAATGTGGAAGTAACAACAACAACAATAACAATATTCGTCCTCCTCTTCCTCAAGTTAGAACAAGTATTGGTCAAGTGGGATCTCAATTTGTTCAATGTTTCAATCCAACAACTCTCATATCCTTTGAACAATTTGAACATAATAATCGTCCCACAACAACGACGACGACAACGACTACTCGTCTTCCAAATTTTAATAATCTCCCTGACGTTTCATTTATTCCCTGACCTTTTTTTGTACTTTTAGATAAGACAATCATACTGAATAAGTTATCGAAACAAAAGAGTAGGGTGGACAGGAGGACTGGCAAGAATAAGGAAGAGTTCTCTTGTAATTTTTCAGTTTTAATTATGTTTATATTTTTGATGTGGTTATTATTATTGGTATTTACTTTGTACAGTGAGCAAGGCTGAAGAGATAAGTGTACATGGCTCTTGACTGGGAGAGTTTTAACTAATTAATGGAAGTTCAACTGTACAAAGATATATACTGCTTTCATTTTGCTTTATATAAATATATTATACTCACTCTTTCATTATTTTCTTTTTGCTGGTAGTAATAATCTTTATGATTGATTTCTTATATTTGGAACTTTTAATATAGTAGCACCTTATATGAATTTAACTTCTATTTACAGTAATATCTCTCTATTCACTTTTAATTATCACTGTTTCATTTTTCGAGATCACCTTTCCTAAACTTCAAAGCTAAATTGAAATTGCTAAATTTAATATTTAAAATCTAAAATTTAGATGGTTGAAAAATATATAAAAAATGTTATAAATTGCAATCCTTTTCATAATAATATGATAGAAAAAATACATTTTAAAATATTGATCAAAGTTCATACAATTTCACCTTCATAAGTGAAATAATATAAATAAAAATAAATGAAGTAAAAAATAATTTTTATACTACTATTAGGTGATCTAAAGATACTAGAGGTAAGTATTCATAATTGGAATTAGAAATTTAGAACATATACTGCATAAGAGGGCGCAAAAGATTATTCTTCCTTAATAATTGAAAGACAAAGAGCCTCGGGAAAACTAAACAATAACAACATACACAGTTTAAATAATCTTTTTTCAGAATCATTTGACTGCGAAACGAGATGATTCTGAAAATCTGATTTACCAATGTATAGTTTTCTGAATAGAGTGGGATGTGACTGAAAGCAATATCAACCTTGTATATGCAAAGTAGAAGCAAATAGCAAATTGACAGCCCCAGATAGCACAATGCACATTATGCTGATATACATTATATATAAACTGTAAAACTGAGATCTGAGACATGCATTTTCATCATAAATGGGCTATGCATAAAAGCGAAATATTACAAAGTTAACTATTGTACTTGTATCCTTTGGCATCAGAATAGTATTAAGCCCATCATATTGCCATCTATCCGATTATTGCAACAACATAAGAGCAACCTCACAGGATACACATACACACATAGTTCTTCAACTATAATCATAAGGGCGTGCAAACAACTTTTTGTAAAGCTAATAATAAAACAGCAATGGCTTGAGATGATCCTCCAGCCTGGTTTTCTGCAGTTGGGGACCAGCTAGTTTACTTCCTGCAACAACAATTATCAGTCTTGTAAGATGGAGTTAGTACAATGTATTGCAAATTTCACCTGCTGCACAACTCTATGCTAGTAAAAACTTATTGAATCTATACTCTCTTTATATTAGACAAAAAAATAGGTTTTTACTTGTACGCAATAAGAAAGTTCAATCACAGCCAACTGTAGTTATCAGTTTGCAACTTAACTTCTCTCTATCTCTATCTCATGCTCTCACACTCTGCAATGGCTTTATAACATTGATCCATTCCTTTGTTCTTTGATGCTCAAGGCCTCAAACGGCGAGGAATGGTGGTACAACCAAATAAAACTACCTGTTCATTGACTACATAGAAAACTCCTAGTTTTGAAGGGTATGCCAACTGGAATCAACTAAAGAACCCATAGAAAGCAAACTAACATCCATCCGTATAGGCGAGCAACCATCTCCAAATGAACTGTGAAACCCAAAGGGAAAACTGCAAGCTTGCTTTCATTACAGGGATAAAAAGAAGTAGAGAAGACTGCAAGCTCACTCTAAATTGTATGTAATTCCAAAAGCAAATTATCTTCCTATTTCTTCCCACCACCCCTGGAAGGATCAATAGTGTTCTCACTTAGTCTTACTGGCTATATTGCTTGGACACTTCAAAGTACCAGCAGGCGCGTGACAGATTCTCCAGAATTAGTATATCTTTGAAGAATACAACACAGCAGCGGCATCGAAGGTGAAGAGTCCATGGTGGAGGTGCTCAACCACTTGAGCAAGACAAATTATCTGCAATGGCTTTTGATGTGAATTCATTTTCCCAAGTTTTTCTATTGACTCTCTTATTTGAGTGATACATTTTTCACTAAAAGTAGAATGGTTTCTCACTTTTATATAACATTTTTAACCCACATGAATATGGGGTGAGTGGATATGATCCATTTTCAACCCGTTCATTTGTCACCACTCACTGTGTGGGGATATGTATAGTGCAACTATTTCAGTTAAACTGACCTGATCTGTTTGGAGGGTAGGAAAGCTAGTTGAAAGTGAAAATACAGAAGACGCATAGGAGTGAACTGAGATGGTGCAATCACTCAAATCAGAAAAAGGATATCTAGTACTTTCTAACTTCTGGGAGATCTCTAGAATATTCTTAATGCTGAGTCTGAGGGGAAAAAACAGGATCTCTTGTACTCACCAAAGCAGTAAAAGGAACGACTCCAAATTGGTGACCAGAAGATTATAACAAGGAAATCAAGTCCTCCCTAGTAGATATAAATAATCAGGTTCACCATTGTTACATTGTTACCTAGCAGATAATCAAGTAGCAAATTCAAGGAAAACCAATGGACATCACGTTAGCTCTTGTCAAGCCTATGTTGACTTTAAGGAGCTCTGACATGATACTAAGTGCTATTGAAAAAATCAGTACCCATTCTTCACGATCGGATATCAAAATCATAAAACCAGAGACCTAATGAATAACAACACAAATTCACATTGCAGAGTAGAAATAAATTCAGGCCAAATTGTAATTAAGGACGCTAAGAACTACCCTCCCATCCGACATGTATATATCTATTAGATGTGAACATAAATGTAGAGGCCACATGAAGATACCTATTTTATTTGGTAAGAAAGAACACCTATATAGAATGAGACTGCAACACAGTTGGTCTTGTATCTACTGCTTGACAGACCACATTAGACAAGGAACAGGAAGAAGTATACAGGACACTAACATTTCTCTCAGTCTTTCACATTTTCAGTAAACAATATAAGCAAGGTTCATATTTGCTGGTCCAGTAACTAAAATCTAAGCTATATATGATGGAGTCATACCAGTTGGAAGTTATTTTCTTTCAACGCCAAAGCAAACAAGCAAAACAGATATGATGAAAAAGGAGTTGCCGAATTACGCACCATAGGAGTAGGTACAGTTGCAAAAAAGGGATCTTGTACAAAAATCTAACTGTATCGGAGCAACTCTTTCGCCAGTCCTTAACAAGGGCAAATTGTTTGCAATTGAACGCTGCAGAGACTGCTTTTATGGTATTGAGGATTCATACAACCAACCCTAGCTAGCTTGTAATTGAGGCATAGTAGTAGCAACAGCAGAAACAGTTTATTTTGGAGGTCTAATCTGGACAAGTGCTTGATCTTACACCAAGAATACCATCCAGTAAAAAGTTCTTAGGAAAAATAGTTGAGACTTGAAAGTTGACGCTGACCCTTCATTTGCTCATTTAGTGACCAGAAGCTTAAATCCTTCGACCAATATTATAATTCTCCTCAATGCTTGTGGAAGATTGTATAATAAGTGTTAATGTAGTAGAGAGAACACCGCCCTATTCTAGCCATATATCTCATATCACTAGAAGTATCATATCAAAGATGAAGTTCAATTTTTTCTTGGTAAATTCAAGCTCAAATTTAATTTAAGCAACAACAACAAATTCCAAGCTCAGTCTCTCATCCATCTTGACAATTTCATCCCAATTCTCAACAATTTCAACGTAATAAGCATCTTAATTAACACAAAAAGATATCATACCAATACAGAGTACAATTAATACCACAAAAAAAGAGAGTCCAGCTTGTCAATAATCACCTGTTAAGACAACAAAATTTCGAAAAAGGGTCCTATAGTTTCTTCTTCTTCCTGAAAATATAAACGTCGGTCTCCTCGTAGGCGTACTCTGGATGTAAATGCTCGTGTGGAACCTTCTCGATATCAAACATATCTCCACAAAGCTCCCAGAACTTCTTATGAGCCTCGGGAGACCTCAGCTGGTACCCCAACAAAACGACACCGTTTTCTCCCACCAAAGCTTCCATAGTCGACAGCAATGCACCCACCGTCTCCTCCAGGTACACCACATCGGTAGCAACGACAACATCAAACGGCGGGCCGAGGGACTTTATCTGATCCTGATTAGACCAATTCAACTGTGCCGTTTTCAGAGATTTCTTCAAAACAGGCTTGTTTTTCTTAAGATTGTGCTTTAGAGCCGGCATAACCGGAGGAATATCAGTTATAACGACGTCGTTGAGACCCAGTAAGAAAAGCCCCATCGCTGCTACTCCGCATCCCGCTCCAAGCTCGACGCCGCGCTTGTTCTGAAAGTTGAGGATGTCGGAATAAGGATTTGGAGTAACGGCGCATGTTTGAGGATGCCACCGTTCGGCGAACTTGACTAGGACTAGTGAACAGGGCCACACTGTGGTGCCGACATGCATGGATCCATTGTCTTGGTGGAAAGCCAGCTGAGAATCGAGGACTTTAAGGTCGATCACCGGCGAGTCGGTGAACTTCATTATCTCTTCAGGGTCGATCACCGGCGACGGCGAGTCGGAACTTTATTGCAATGTTAGTGGGTTAATGGGCCAAATGATTAGAACATGCAAGGTACGTATACAGGGTCTGGTCGAAAAGGTTTTGGGCCGCGACCCAAGGGTGAATTATTGGGCTCACATGATTTTCATTCGACAATATCTTAATTATTCTATAACTATTATTTATATAATTACATTTTGTACCTATATGTATAGTAGTATTTATATATTTTTCTATATAATTCATGCAACATATGTGTAATTTCTATACACTTCACAGTTTTTATATATCGTTTGTGTATTTCTCTATACAATTCGCGCATAACATTTATATATTTTGCTATATAATTTGCTATACAATTCACAATTTTTGTATAGCGGTAGTATATTTTGCTATACATTTCGTACACAGTATTTGTATAATTTGTTATACAATTCGTGCACAACGTTTATAGAATTCGCTATACAATTTGCACAATATTAGTATAATCTACTATACAATTTGCAGTGCTTGTATATCTGATATATTTCGTTGTACAAACTCAAATTGTAATTATAAAAAATATTAGTCACGAGCCGTAATTATCTCAGATTATAACTATATTAGCTGATTAACTAATATATATTTGTTTATTCATATTGTTTTTCCATAAAAAGAATAAATGGGATTTTCATTTGCCAAACATAGTAGGAGGCTTTCTTTTCAAAATATATACGATATCACACCTGGAATCTTGCTAAGACTTAGAATTTTGCTTATAATTTTATGTATAAAATATATAAAAATATGTATATAATTATATAAATCTGCATAAAAGATGCATATAATTATATAAATTTTGTATAAAATTTTTATTCTATAAATGTCGAGAAGAGAAAGTCATGGGAGTAGTACTTGAAAATTTTAAAACAAAATATGAGAAGAAAGAGAAAATCTATTAAAAAAATCTCCTTGTGTTACTCCTATTAAGAATGGTTTTATATTTAGAAATAATTGAAATTTAAAATCCTCATGTTATTCTTATTAAAATGACTTACAAGCTCTAACATATAATCTTGTTTTAAATTACAAGTGTAATGAAATTAGTTCATCAAGACATGATCCATCCAACTAGCTCATATTTGGGTGGGTCGATTGTTTTGCTCATTTAATTTATTAGCTTAGTCTATTTTAATTGATCAATTTGAATATAATCCATAGAGAATTTAATTAACTCATAAAACTTCTTATAAAAGAACAAATTAAAATTTAGTAAAAATTAATTGAGTTGAACTATTTCTTGCTTTTTAGCCTAACTTATTCACAAGTAATCTTTTACTTGCTCATTTATTAACTCAACTTATTTTGATTGTCTTGATTCAATCCAGTCCACCTTTTAACAAAGTAGTAATTGTCTCGAGTCAATCCAGTCCACCCTTTAATAAAATTATTTGAAATTTAAAATCTTTTAATTAGGAAAATTTAGATATCTTACTATCACTAGACCTGACATTACCTATGTTGTAGAGAACAAAAGCTACTAAGATCAGAACTCACGACCTAATTACAAAGTAACCTTATAATGAAGATGTCAATCTTATATAGAAAATACTGCTATCTAAAGTCATTTTGCAGGATGGGGGGGTGCGTATAGCATTCTAAGATCTCAATACGAGACAGAAATCAGGCTTACAACTTCACTGCAGTGTCTTGTAGACTTGCTTTGCTGCAGAAAGCTCAAGTGAAAACCTATTAGAATTATGGGTCTTACCCATCTACTACTCGACCTTAAATAACTACAGTTAGAAGGATCTATCCAGCAGCTTAACGACTAGCTTGGGTAATCTAAGAGGTAATTCTATAGCAACTTTCGGACCATTTCATTCATTGTCTTCTTCTTAATCTCTCCTTGGCCACTGAACTAAGTTATTGAGCTCCACCTTCTCGAAATTCCATTTCAAAAAGTCAGGTCAAACGCAAATGAATTCCCTTACTTGGACAGTAAAAAAGTCTATGATTTTCATCTAAATTTTTTTTTAAAATAAAATTTCATTCTTAATCAAATAATATCACGTAAAATAGGAGGGTGAAAGGTATTATTATGGTTAGCACCCCAATCATGCATGAAGCAAAATATCTTTGTTAGTTATAACATAAACTTTGTTTATCCAATGTGCAAATAGGCCACAATTAGGTTAATTTTTATTTTTTATTTTTAGAAAAGCCCATATCTTTTATTTAATTTTCCTTTTTAAAGTGGCAAACAAGGTGGAAAAAGGGCCCTACTTTGAACATTTGATCCCCCTTTTTTGATCCTTCAAACTAGCCTTTTTCTCATATCATTCTTCCTATCATCTACCTGTCAAGATTTATTTTTCTTAAAATAATAGCATCCATTATTAGCTAGTGGAATTCCTGTTAAGGTGAACTATAATCCTATCTGGAAACAGCCGCTTTATGTTTCTAAACATAGGGGTTAGGCTGCGTACATCCGACCCCCCCTCACCCCGCAATG
>JAOTQJ010000099.1:17435051-17455338 GCA_025642045.1 Solanum sejunctum | reverse complement strand
ACATCCGACCCCCCCTCACCCCGCAATGAGCGGGAGCCTTTTGAGGCACTGGGGTATGTTGTTGTTGTTGTTGTTGTGAACTATAATCCTAATTAAATGGTAAATATCATGTTTAAGATTGAAGATTTCATTATCAAATTGAGTGAATGTTGTCTTATTTATAAAAAGTGAATCATAGGATTACTAGGCTCTGGATATATAACTAATTATATAGAGAGAGGGACCATCCAATACACCTGGAGAAGGAGAGAAATAGAGATGAGAATTGGTGAGAGTGGGTACTTTTAGATTAACTTTTGCTTTACAAAGAAAATTAATTAACAAAAAAGATTCTTTATTTATTAATCATGAGCACTCGTGATTGGGTAGAATAATTGCGTATAGTCGAAAGCTATTGAGTTATTAATAAATGAAATAGAATTGAATTAAAATGGCAGATCACTCTAGAACTCTAAAAATAAATTATGTTAAGAAGACTAAAAATTAATCTATAGTATAAAATTATCCAGTGTTCAGCCCATAAAATTTTGAGTAAATTAGGTAAGCCATTAATTTTTGAGTCATATTTGACACCGCTAGCACTCACTTAAGCATTATTACCAAGGAAAAAATAAGAATTAATTATGGAATTTATGGCTAATTTTTGTCACTAAATAATCATTAGTATATATATAGGTAAATAGTTTGTTAAGGAATATCAGGTGATAGCGGAAGCGTGATAAGGATCAAGATTTGATATTAAAAAGTATAAAATAAATTGGGCAAAGTAATAAATGGAGACACAAATTTAACGTGGTTCACCTAATAAATATTAGGCTACATCCACAGACAATAAGGAGCAAAATATCACTATAATGGAGAAGTGTACAACAAAATCTCACTAGGCCTAAGCACTACGAGGATATAATTTTTGTATATCACTTAGTGATATATAGAGAGAGGAGTGATAAAAATAAAAGGAGTATTACAACACTCACAAAATACACAATGTGTATCTCACATAATTCTGTGACTCTCTCTATATTTTTCTCTCCTCCTTTGTGTCCTTCAAATGAAGAAGCTTAAGTTCTTCTTTTATAGGCAAACATTGCCTACAATTGTTGAAAAACTCATCAAGGTTGGCAAAGTTGATGGTCAAGAATGACATACCTAATTTGACAAATTAGGCAGCCAATCTTGAATAAATTTGGTAGCCAACATTGTAGAAAAAATTTGTGGCCAGATTTTCAACAATCTCCACCTTTGACCAGGTTTTACAAAATGCTCATCGTCATATAAAGCTCAAAAAAGTTATTAGATGCTGAGAACACCAACTAAGTTTAAGAAAGGAGATTGCATCCCAACATAGTTGTTAGCATATGTTTGCTCGCTATTATGTTATTAAATAGCCAAATCCTCTAGAGCTATCTCTTCACTTTGTCTCTGGTGCTTTTAATTCGTAACTTCAGAGTTAAAAATGAAAAATACATATAATTAAAATAACATGATTTGTTATCTGTCTTTAAACAGGATTAGCAACAAATCCATCCCTAGTTGGACATCATAATCTTTTTAATCACGATTCCTTCAAAAAAACCTTATATGAATCCCAATTCCCAAGTCTTCTTAAATTTACGTCACATCACATAAAAAGATTTAGCAAATTAAAGTACAATATTTATCATCTTTGTTACAAACTCTTATCTACCTAAAAAAAAGTAGTTCACTAAAATTGTTTGTGCCATAGAAAACCCTTTTGACAACTTTTTAGCCAATAGAATTAAACAGTGCACACAAAATTACATTCAAAATCAGACGTACGTGGGGGGAATTTTTATTATTGAAACTTTACACTCATATTTGTCACACTCAACTAATTATGACACCTACCTTGTATTATATGCTTGAAACTATTTCAATTTTGACCGGCAGCAATCAAATATACATTATTGGAGAAGTTATATTTGGTAGAGTATCTGAAAATAATTACATTCGCTAGTCAAATATATAAATAACATAATTATCTTATAAAAATATGTATATTACTTTTTGTATATATAAATATACACTTATCAGTTATTATTTTGATGAGCGACTAGGAAAATATTACTTAGGTTTTCTAGTTGCCAATGTTATAAGTAAAGTGACAATCCATTATATAACGTATTCTAGTTTTAACAAATCTTGTCTCTCAATAATTCATTTTCATCTTTGTAAAAGTAAGTTTGAATTCCTTAATTTATAGGTCTTCATTGTAATCATTGATATATGGACTTACTATTAGTCATGGCATAAAGTTATCTTAGCTATGACATATGCATATAAAGCTCTGAAATAGATTAGAAATATTTATTATTAGTCAAAGTTGGCTAGAACCATGATTGGTTAGAGTATTATGGTCAAGGGATATTATTATGGTCATCTGTCTCAATAGGAACTGTTAAAATGGACTTGATAACTAAGAAATTTTAGTTCATTTTAAACTTGAGAGTACCATAAGTTTCGCCCTCCGATCTAATTTGGACCAGTTTCTTAACTTATGAGTATAGTACGATTTAAAGTTCATCTAAAATTAACTTCTTTTTTTGTACTCAAAATTTTTAAACTTATCTAGTCCTACATTCGAAGATTGGATAAATGCGCATTTGAATCCAAGATAACAACAATAGTAGATTTTAGGAAAAATTATGCAAATGGCTATTCCGTGACTTTGAGTTGATCAAGATTGAATATTTAATGTACACTTCATGTATTTAGCGTCTACTTCATTTATAATTAAACTTTATTCAACTTTTTGAGTATATCATATGTATTCTCAGTGTATAACTCATATAAGTGATAGTATTATATAATTAATGTATACTTTTGATGAATATTTTGCAAGTTATATTGTATTTCAATGTAGACTTTCTATGATTTTTAACTTCTTCTTTATACAAATAAAAACGTGACATATTTATTATAAACTATAGATATTATATTATTGTAAATCTTAAATTAGCCCTAGATTTTATATTCTTTGATTGCACACAATTCTTGTACTGGCATCAAGTTGCTTTGTAAATGTGGTAATTGTGTATATACTAAAAATACTAAAATTGATCATCATTAGAATTTTGAATGTAGTAAACCTAGAAACTATGAGGAGGAATTGTGATGAGATTTTAACTCTTTGATGAAGTTAATAATCAAGTATTTAAGTCCTTACATATTTTATGATTTACTCTCTCTCCAATTCCGCTTATTTACTGTATTAAAAAAAGATGTTCAATAATACTTAGCTTATTCAGTTTGAAAAATAAATTAATTATTTATCGATTTTTGTCTATTGTATCCTTGCTTAAATATATATTCACCTAAAGTATATACTTCTGTTTTTTTCTTCTTTAGCATAATATATTCAAAGGATAATATAGTAATACTATTATTGCTTATTGTTTCTTAAGGTGTGTGTCAAGTCAATAATGAACAATTATTATTGAATGGATGGAGTATTATTAGGATTAACTTTGGCTAGTACTTTAAAGACCTTTAAAATAAGCAGATTTTAGAAGTTTGACCGATCAAGTTATTATTATCAAGAAATCTTGAAGATTATTATGTTAAAGTTTCAAACAATTACGTTACATAGAGAGATTGTCACTTTTTCAAACCTCAAGGGAAAAGGGTCACTTTAAAAAGTCTTAGCATATTACTCTACCAATTTCTGAAACTTCAAGTGGTTAAGTATCACTTTCCAAAACTTTAAATTAAAGTGTATAAGTGGATATTATCTACAAAAATAATTTATGAACCTTATTGTTGAATTTACTTGGTGGACCACTTTGATGGCTTTTGCAAGAAAGAAAACCTATAGGGTTTTACAACTTTATCTTGTAAAAAGAGGGTCTTTTGCATGATATTCATTTTCCTCCGATCGTTTTCTAAAATTTCATTTATTTCAAAATATTATATATTTTATTAATAAAGGAATTCATTATTACAATCTTTTTTCTTCAAACCGAATATAATGTTAACTCATTGTTTTGTTTAAGGGAATAAACAAAGCTTATTTAACTTAGAGAAATATTTTTATAATCAAACTATTATATTGTCTTTTTCAAAAAAAGTAGGCAAGAGCCTTAAAATAATAAAGATGATATGGATAGGAAGTAATACCAATAATTTTTTTGAAAAAAAAAATTGCAAGAGGAATGTGCCAAATAACTAGAGGAAAGGATTTGACTGAAATGTGAAATTACTATTATTTATTCAAAAAAGAAACAAAAGAAATTTAAATTATTACAGTGCAGGCTCCAATTTCAAATATTGTAAATTTGAAATTTTGTAAGTGGTTTATGTTCTCATCAGTAGAAAGCACTTTTAATTTTATACCCTCCAAAAGGTACTTTTAATTGATCTAAACATTTCATTTATGGTTGATGAATGTGTTGAATAAACATGGAAAATAATTATACATTTATGTAGATCCTATAAAGGTTATAATTGTAGCCTAGAAGTTATTGTATAGTGGGATGAAAATCATGGAACCACGGGAATCTAATATTATGTGTAACAACTCATCTTGATATGAGAAGTCTTATATCAATAAAGCATAGGAGGCAGACTATATCTATTAGTGATCGTTTTAAAATTGCGCGGGCCCACGCCCATGACAGACAATATAACTAGTGGGTTGAGCTATTGCAGAGACGCATTTTAAAAACCTGCGAGCTTAAATCCAAAGCGGACAATATCAGTAGCCTGTTGAGTCATTACAGATGGTACTAAAGCCACTCTCGTGTCAGCCTTGTCGATGTAGGTCAGATTTCAACTGAGTTTAGGTGAATCCTGATGAGGCGGGGCAAACTTTAGTGCTGAGTCCAGGCAAATCCCGGCAAACCTCAATGAGGACATTGAATCAATAGAGAGGGTGTATTTAATAACTCATCTTAAGATGAAAAGTCCACATCAACAAAAACACAAGAAAAATGTTGGGTATATAAGTAAACATTCCTTACCTACTGGTAATGCGTTTTAAAGTCGTGCAGGCCTAGACCTAAAATGGGTAATATCACTAACAGGTTGGATCGTTACGTGATTTTTTTTTATTGACTAAAGTCATGAAATGATAAATAATCAATGAAATAGTCGAAGTATTCGTCACCTATAAAAGAAAAGAAATTAAAAATCAAATTGAACCAAATTCAAAAATTATTTTTCACAATAAAATTTTGATAATTGATCATACACAAAACACCATAATTAATATGCAAAAACAGAAGGCAACAAAATGTGACCTGGATGCAGCAAACAGCATATTCAAAGTTTAATTAGTCTTGAAATAATTAATTGCTAAAAGACCAAAAGAATATTCATCCACATTGCTACCTTTGTTTCACCAAGTCCCATAATTTCTTCTACCTATCAACATGGACTTACATACACGAATTTAAATTTAATCAGATTCAAAAATATGAATTTTACAATATGTGAATTTAGAAATCGTGAGTTTGAGATCGTAAAAATGAAAGTATTTTATTGGAAATGTCTCAAAAATATGAATCTTACAATATGTGAATTTGAATTTAGTCAGGCTTAATACAGATACAAGACATTAAAGGCAAATCTGGTGTACAAAAATTCCTGCTATGCTGTGGGTCTAGGATCACAGTCCATAATGACCTATTATACGCAGTTTTAATTTATAATTCTATCAGAAGCTATTTACAAGACTTAAAACTGTGACCTACTCGAGTGAGAAAAAAAAAGGGTTTTCTCCCCCAAAACAACATCAAATAAAAAGTGAAGAAAATTGAAAAAATTAGGATTATATATAATATGGGGTTCTATAAAGGTTTATATTCTCCACCTTTTGATAAGTAAAACCTTTTTGGGTTTCCCTAATAGCTAGATTCCTAGATCCAAATCTATCATTCTTTATCTTTAAAGGTGAAATAATACTGAATCTTCTTTTTACCAGGGAGGTTTACTGATTAATTAATATAATCATTTATTGTTTCTTTATAAATTTGCAAAACTATATCATTTATATATTAATCAACTTGCATTATCATTCTTAATTATTCACTTTTTCATATTTAATTGGTTCTTGTTTCAACTCTAAGAAACTAAGCAGGTTCTTATAAATAAATGATGTGATTAGGGTGATAAATTAGCCTATAAAACATGATTTGTTCAATCTGTTTAAGTTTCGTCATATTATAAATGATTTACACATTTATTGAGTTAATTCATTTAAGTTTCTCGTCATATTATGAATGATCTACACATTTATTGAGTTAATTCATTTTGATATGTCTAATTCAGTCTATCCAAAAATTTAATTTAAGCTAAATATGTTACCCAAATATTCGATCCATGGGAAAGATTGTAAAAATATTTTAGAAATTTCTTTTATTTATGTTTGATATTATATAAAGTCGCTAATAAGAAAAAAATAATTAATTTAATTAATTAATTAATTAAAATAAGAGTATGGTTGATTGAGCTATGACCTTTATTTAATACATTTTGATTTAGTACATCTTAGCCCGCAGATTAATAAATCACTTATTTACTAACTTGATTTATTTTAATTCGCTCAAATTTAATTCTTGACACTCTATTTTAGTTTTAATCTACATTTTCGAGGTTTTTTCTGAAATGTCTATTATTTTTTTAAAATATATTATTTAATATTCGATATTCGTACTGAAATTCCGACTAAATCAGAAAGTCTCCTAATTTCAAACTCATTTATTTGCATAAAAGCTGTGTAAGCAATTTGTCTTATTGTGTAGAACTATATTACCAACAATAACATCATATATCCCTTTAACCAAAAAGAAAACTTGTGCCATATCTATTTGGATTTTCTTCATAGTTATGCTAAACGACATATATTCCATTCCTAATTCTTGATTAATTATAATTAATTAACCCCATCGTTCATTGGAATTAACCAAATATTTTTAAAAATAGAGGACTAACTAGCCATACATAAAAATCTCACATGAATTTTTGACTGAGATTTCGAGAAGGGGGTTGATTAAGAACAAATAGACAAGGCTAATTCTTGAAATTTGGAAATACTTTAATCTACCTAAGCTGTAAAAGGTAAAAATAACTAGATTTTCCTTCAATTTCAAAGTAAAAGACAAATAAAGAAACAAACATACCCTTGGTGACAACATTTTACTTTTCCCCACACTCTCTTCTTCCAAATCTCAATTTTATATTGAAATTATTGCAGCATTCGTTTTAAAATAAATATCATTTTAATAATAATTAAAAAAAATATTCTCAAAAAATAACTACCATTTTAGAAATTCAAGATAAAATAAGACCTAGTGTATTTTTCCAACTATGACTATGTACTCCATCTTCTTAATAAAATATAATTTCCAAGAGACATTTATTTATTATAAAATAATTTAATAAATTACATATTGTATTTATTGACAAAAAAAAAATTCTCTACCTTGATGATATAATTTGATTATCGGCTTCATTATCATTAGATCACCAATTTTTTTAATCTTTCGATAATAGGCAAACAGATCAACTCATATACATGATCTTTTAGATAATAAAGTTAATAATAAAAAAAAAGACCTTCAATGTATATAATCAAACCTTTTTAAAACAATAATGTTTTTTGTCTCAATACTTTTTTGTGAATGTCATAGTAAATGTTATTATAAAGAACATAAAATATAACCTAATTAACGTTAAAATTATTTAAAAAGGAAATTGATTGTTACGTATAATAAAATGTTATTATAAATAATAATTGTATGATAGATTAATGTGATCGTCGTGGTCAAATTTTTGTACATACGCTATAATTGTATTTCGAAAATAATCTCTTTATCTCTATGAAGTAGTGATAAGGTCTTCGGCAATTTTATTCTACCCAAACCCTATTTATGAAATTTCACTAAATATATGATTGTTAGTACTGTTACGCTACAAAAAAGTTCACGGTTTTTAAGTTTTCTAATAACTCGAACTTACAATTTTAGAACCAAAGATAAAAGGTGCTTGCTATTCAAGCAACCAATTAAGTACTACTCCCCGTGTCTCATATTAATTAAATTTGTAAGATAATACACACATATTAAGAAAAATATTCAATGACAAACTTTATACCATACTTTTCACTATTAATCATAAATATATAATGTAATTTATTTCCTAAGAAATATAAAAGTTCAATAAATGAAAGGTAAATATGAAAAATATTTCAAACATTTATCTTGAATTTTGAAAAATTTAACTATTTTAAACTTTAAAAAAATTTAAAAAATTTAATTAATTTGAGACAGAAGAGTACATTTTCTACAAATCTTTTTTTCCTCTTAATTTTTTAAATTAACACAAAAAGAGATGTTGGTGAGGAATCTAATTTTGGAGGGGTAAATATTTAAGAGAGTAATTAACTGGACCTTGAAAGTTGAAGGCTTTGAGAGATGTGTGAGAATATTCTATAGGCAAGAAAGTTCAAGAACTAAATTCCAAAGATTAAATATTAAACAAAGTATATAAAGTAAAAAATCATTAGATTATGATTAAGAGTTTGGTTTAGCAGGAAAAGTCAGCCCACAACCAGACGACTGCTCATACTTCTAAAAATTCACTGCTTTTGTCAGTTCCCTGTCTTTTTTTATTTTATTTTTTTAAAACTTTCCACTCTTATCTAAGATTTATTTATTTATTACAGTAATTTCAAATTAACTTCTTCTACTACTATATTATATTCAACCCTAACCCTACTACTATAGTCAATATGCCAGTCAATGAAATTCTTTTTACACTAATTAGTAGGGTAATTATCAAACTTATACGACTAAATTACTACTAAAGGTATTTTGTAGTTAACTCTTAAGCCACGGGCGAAGTTACCCTTTTGGAAAGGGTTTATTTTAGAGGTGGCAAAATTAAGTTTAATTTGTGTAACTTGGCTTAACCCGTTGAAGTTTGAGCACGTTAATAACTCATTCAATTATTAGTTCAACTCATGTCAATTCAATTCATTTCAATTTATTTAAAATTGGATTTATATACAACTCGAATTGACTTGAGAAAGATCTTACTAAAATATTTTTAAAACACTTTTTTTTTAAATTTTCAGTAAAAATATAATTTAATTAAGTACTAAAATATTAAAAAAGAATAAATAAAATAAATAAATTTAGTAAAAATTAGGTTGAGTTGGGTCTTGACCCCCTCTATAACCCGTTACTCAACCCCTTTTGACCCAAACAAATTTGGGTTGGGTTGGGTCTTGACCCATTTTTTGTCTTAACCTATTATGATCCGTTCAAATTTGACCCAATCCGTCTAATTGCCACCTCTAGTTCATCCAAACCCCCTTTGACTAAAAGTTTTACTATTTATATATGATTTAAAATATTTTTTTTATATGTATACAGTGGATGTCGAATCTCTTTCGACTAGTTCATGTAGCTATTTTTACAGATTTTGAACCCCCTTAGTGACGATCCTGGCTCCACCACTACTGTAAGGTAATTACAAATAAATTAATATGGTAAAATACTTTCTCTATTTCAATTTATATGGTACTTTTCATTTTTTGAGAGTCAAACAATTTAAAGTTGACCAAGAATGATGAAATCTTTATTTTTTAAATAAAATTTATATATTTTTAAACTACGTTGAAACTAATATAAATCATAACAGTTTATAATTCAAAATATTTTTAAAATATATATAAAAATTCTACGATAGAAAAATAAATTGATTTGAATCTTGAAATATGAAAGATGCCATATAAATTGAGATGGTGAGAGTACTAAAAAAAATACTAATATTTTCTTATTGAATTTTTTCATTAAAAAAAATATTCAATGATTGTTTATACAAATATTTTAATTGAATTGGTGAAAAAAAGAAAAATTAGTCATGTTTTCACATAACGAAGAAGCTTGCAAGTATTTCAGCAAGTATCTATTTCAATTTCTATCATGTACTTTCGACGAATTAAATCAGTAAAAACTTATGTTTTATAACATAAATTTTTCATTAATCGAAGATGCTAAAAAAAACACTCTTTCTCTAGTCCTTGTACATTTTGAAAGCTGATGTAAGTAAAATCATTGAAAAGTTGTCCAAAAATACATAGGGAATATATATATATATATATATGAGTAAGGCTCTTCAAACACAGTAAGAATACTGTCACCATAGCTTTGAATAGAGTTGAGAATTTAGGGCTCATGTTATTATTTTTGTGTCAGAAATAGAATACCATAATATTACACATATTCCTTTAAGGAAAAAAATGAATAAAGTCATGTTTTAATTCACTTCCATAAAAAAGAAAAAAGACATAAAGTTGCCTTTATTTAAACTCATCTAACATTCAACAAAAATCATCCAACAATCAAACTACTACTAGAAATATCCATTTTGAACTAATTCTTTGGGGACAAAGGAGAAAAATTATAGGGACTGACTCAATTTCCTTACTGTTGGATATAATGGCGCAATCAAAATTTTTAGTAAAAAGAGTAAAATAATCGAAAAAAACACTAAGTTCAAAGAAACTTAATATTTATTATATTTGTATTAAAAAATAATAATTTAATCACTGTATATACAATGTGATATTTATATGATCAAAGAGATTCTGATGAATCCACTTGCAACCATGCACTCACTCCTGATTGAATAGATTCGGTCGTGCATGCGGATGCAACACATTGGTACTTGGTCGTAGATTCAGTCGAATCCAATAATTTTTATTACTTGTTAGTATAAAATTATTTCTAATTTTTATCCTTGGTTATAGATTAAATTGAATTCATTAATATTTTTAACATGTAATATAGACTTATATGTAAAAATCTGTTAAAATTTTAACAGATAATCAATATTAAAAACTTTGCTTTAAAGATTATATCAAATTAAAATCTTAGATTCGTCTTTGCAATATCGAAAACGGTAGATGAGAGATCTCAAACTATTGTTTATAATGCATGGTGGGACTGCCATGGTCAATTTTTCATTATAAGGACGATTATTCCCTTTTATGTTTGTGTTCGTCGTTTCCTTTGGAATTTATCTCTTTTTTTTTTATTTCTTTTTTTTGGGGGGGAGGGGGGAGGAATTAACCTCATTATTTCGACAGCTGGCACGTGCATGTTTTTTATTTTTTTAAGTAAGGATACAAAATCTATTCACTTAAAAATAAATATAAACTTCATTATTAAATCGCTCGTAGCCAATAATTTCTTTTAATAATCTATAGCAGATTTATCGTTAAATAAAATTTGGAGTAATTTTTTTAACTTGTTTACTTGTAGAGTATATATAGAAAGAGTCAATGTTGTGTCGTTTAGTATTTGATTAGTTTAGTTTGGAGTTACCCATCTGATATTAGTACTTAATTAACCAGTCAAATACTCTAATGGATTAATTAATTTACTGTTTTAAGTTAATCGCAAAATGATTTAATTACTTTTATATACTTAGCTTGCAATCTTTCAAGGAAAAGCTTCCCACTTTTCTTTCTCAATAGCAAATTAAAGAAGCTTTTAAAAGAATAGCATAGCTTTTAAAAGTTATTTACTCACTCTTTTTATAAAACTTCTGAGTCGCTCTCGTTGCACTGAACTTGTCTGATGTGAATTACTTTTTTTTATGTAATTTACAAATTAATGAATAGAAGCAAAGATTTATCTTATGTGCATCTAAAGAATAGCTACGACAAATTTCTTTTGTCATTAAAGAAAAAAATATACATATGGGTCATGAACACTTTTTTTTATATCAATTTATTAAAGAGATATCCCTTCATGAATATATGCACTTTCAGTAACTTTTTTTTTTTTATAATTCTTAAGAATAAATAAATAAATTACTCTATATGTATGAGTTTATTTGAATGATTTATTTTTATTTTTTTTGAAAAAAATTATTGATAGAAGTCAAAAATTAACTGGATATACTAGTTGAAGTTTTTGTTTTGCACTCTGAAGAATCTTAAAAGTCATGTCTTTCCAGCATCCATGTGTCTAAAAGAAAAGTTCAAAAGGTGAGAAAACCACTTTTATCACCTATATTTCAAACTTATTGCTCTTATATATTGTAAATAATAAAGACCATAAATATATTTTTCCCTATGAAGCCAAATAAAAATGACAAAAAAAAAAAGCAAGGAAAACCAACTTTTACCTCAAAATCTAACCATGTTAGGAAAAAAGAAACAACATCCAACATTTATAGATTATATTGTCAAAATGAAAGTCATACATATTCTAACATACCAAGTATAAAGTTTTGTTTTAATATCATCTTTATTTTTTAGCAATCAATCAGATTAGATAGATATCCTTTCAATATAGATGCTCATTGAAAGGATCTCCGGGAGACCCACCTAAATACGAAAGCAGAAAGGAAAAATGTCTTATTTTCAAGATTATTAATTTAACTTTATAAGTAGATCGACTTATCTCTAAATATCTTCTGAGTGACTAGATAGTATATAAATTTTATTTTTACACTAATGGTATATATATATAACTTAAGCTCATCAAACTAACATTAAGATGTACATATATGTATCCATAATCTATATGGTTTATTTGTGAAATATTTGAAGCATGTATAGTAACATTATATTACTAACATATATTAGCCTTACTATACTCTATTTGACAATGGTCATTGGAAGAGAGTATTAATAGTATAGTAGTAAAGGCAAGTTTGGTGCACTAAAACTTTTGATATGTGTAGGGTCCGATCATAAAGGCCTATTATAGGCAATTTTATTTTGCATTTTTATCAGAGACTGTTTTCAAGGCTTGAATTTGTGATAATTATATCATAAGTATGAGGAATTATTATTATTATTATTATTAAATAAGATATCAAAAGAACAAAAAGGAAAACAATTATGGAATAATCATTCCAATAGAAAGGTATGGAGTCTTCACCTTTCTCCAATCCGCATCATATGTGTCATCATGCACCTTGTTTTGTGTTTTTGCCCAACCTTCATCCCCTTTTCTACATAAACAAATTATTTTTTTATTTTTAAAAAGAATAAACATTTTATTAGACACCCCATCCCCCCACCCCGCAAAAAAATTTAACTTTTCACCTCATCCCATGTTTAATATTACTATAGTAATATTAAAATTCCGACAAGAAGCAGTTAAAAGACTGCAGTATATGAGAATGTGTGCATTATAGAGAGCTCTCATATTTTCTCTTCTTATATTTTTCTCCTTTTGAACTCTTTGTCTTATAAAATTCTACTAAGAAATAGAGAGATCTAAATTTAATCAACTTATGATATTCTTCTTGGCATCATAAATAAAAGGTATTGTTTTCATGTAGGTTTTTTTTGCTTAGAGATTAAGTTTTAGCAATATTAAGCTAACAATTTTAATGAATTTGTTTTTGTAGGTTGAATTAAATCCCATCTAAGGAGAACCAAAAAAGGAAAAAGATGACAGAAGAAGTGATCTCAAATGGATTTACTCACAATAACTTAATTGAAGGATCTAATCCAGCTCCTCTCAAGAAAAAAAGAAATCTTCCGGGAAATCCAGGCAAGTTTACTTTTTTATGTTCTGAATCTGCTATGTGAAAAATTCTGACTCTGTCACTGGAGCTATTTAGGTCATGTACATTCATATGAATATTCGCGTTTTTATAATAGCAACATGTTATGATGATTGATCACCAGATCCTGAAGCGGAAGTGATTGCCTTGTCGCCAAAGACACTGATGGCAACAAATAGATTCTTGTGTGAAATTTGTGGGAAAGGTTTTCAAAGAGATCAAAATCTACAACTTCATAGAAGAGGACATAATCTTCCATGGAAGCTAAAGCAAAGGACTTCAAAAGAAGTGAGAAAGAGAGTGTACGTGTGCCCGGAAAAGGCATGTGTCCATCATCACCCTTCAAGAGCTTTAGGAGATCTAACTGGGATCAAAAAACACTATTGTAGAAAACATGGAGAAAAGAAGTGGAAATGTGAGAAGTGTTCAAAGAGATATGCTGTGCAATCAGATTGGAAAGCTCACTCCAAGACTTGTGGCACTAGGGAATATAGATGTGATTGTGGCACTATTTTCTCAAGGTAAATTATATTAATTAAGCAGATCATATTTATCTGTTGTCTTGTTTTCAAGATTACGAATCTCATCTTTTGTGAAGTGTTACTTGTAGAAGTCAGTTGAACGATCTGATGTTGTAATGATTTTTTTACACTAGTTATTTATTCCTAAGGGTTCTTGAAAGTCCCAAAAGAAGATTGGTTTGTGTTTAAATTTGGGATTGTGATGTATGTGTTTGTCTGTATTCACATGAACTTGAAAATAGTTGAAATTAATCTAATTTTTTTCATCTTTGTTTCTCACTCTCTTTTTATTATTGGGTGGTTTAATGAGGACAAAATAGCTGTTTGTATTTACTACAAATTAAAGTCATTTTTTAGCTCCTTATCTTCTAAGGTTAATACATCTTTTTTTTTCTTCACCCAATTGGTGGTACTACTACTAGGATCCTATACGAGTAGAACACCTTTTTCTATTTTCCACTTTTCTGCATTCTCATATTCATTAAAAAGTATTTTTTTTGTTTTCCTTGTTCTTTGTAGTATTTGTACTCTAATTTTAACTTTTGGAAAATGAGTTATTTCAATAGTTGACTATCTTATTGGTGAAAGTTCGATTTTTGACCATGTAAGCTATAATCCCCTCTCCTATTACCACCTCGTTCTTTTGGTTTATTGATTTTCATTTTTTTTTATGGTGCAGGAGAGATAGCTTTGTGACTCATAGGGCGTTTTGCGATGCATTAGCTGAGGAGACGGCTAGAGTTACTGCAGCATCTAATATGCACAATCCATTAGCCATGGGAAACAGCATCAATTACCATTTCATCGGCGCGCCATTAGGGCCAAACATGGCTCAGCATTTCTCTTCTCTCTTCAAGCCAGTTTCAAACAATAACAACAACAACAACGAGAACTCGGATCCAATGAGAAGAGATCAAATTTCGGTTTGGAATATGGGTGTAGCTCAAGAGCAAGACCAAATCGGTATCAATATCAACAATCTCTCTGAAATGCATCAGATTGGTCCCCTTCATACTTCCCTAGCACCAACATCAGCAACAGTTTATGACGCAATTGCATCACGTTCAAATGCTCCACCAGTTAGTTATAACAACCACCATGTTAACTGGGATCAGTTGATCGGAAGCAAAATCTCATCAATTAGCAATGCCGAACCATTATCAAACACCTCATCTGCAAACATAACCGTTCCGTCATTGTTCAGTACTCAACACCAAATTGCACCTTCTTCTACTACTCCAAATATGTCTGCAACAGCTTTGCTCCAAAAAGCAGCTCAGATCGGAGCAACAACAACCACAACCGTCACCGATCCATCAATATTCCTCGGGAACTTCGGGATGAATAATTGCAACAACAACAAGCTTCAGCAAGGGGATAATAACAAGTTCTGTGGATTTTATGTTAGTACTCCTACTACAAACAACTCAATCAGTAATAGTCTCGGAAGTGACGTAGATCAGAGCTCATCGGTAAATGAGTTCTCCGCTACTATTCACCCGATGCAGATGTATCCTCCTTCAAAACGTCGTCACATTCAAACGGAAGATACTGCAAAAGCAGGCGGAGGAGGACTAACTAGGGATTTCCTCGGAGTTGGGGTACAGTCAATTTGCCACCCTTCATCAATCAATGGATGGATATGATTAACTTGGGTATTTTTACTTTTATTTTTATTCAAAATATCACGCCTAACCACCAAGGTCTAGTGATATCGATAAGAGTCTCATACACAATAGCTGTGAGTTCGATTCTCACTGTTCCCCTCTTTTTTCGTCATGTAATAATTTTTCCTTTTTAATGTTAAAAGCTAAAATGTGTTGCAAACTTTGCAGTGAAGAAAAGGTAGCAATTGAGTGCTTGAAGAAAGTTAAAAAGTTGCTCTGAAAAAATGTTAATATAAAATTTAAAGAGCTTAAGGAGGAGATCCATGCATATTCTGTTGAACCCTCAAATGAGTTCACTTTTAAAATGGTGTCTTAATTTTAATTTTTTTTTTTAAAAAAAGTGGGGTTCTTAGTGGGGGCAAAGCAAGAAATCCCTTTTTCCAACTCCATTATTGCTATAGCTTTCATATTTGTTCTAGTTAATTATCTTCTCAAAACGCTTTTGAACAACTTATAATTAATATTTCATAGGCAAAAAGCCTACACCAGCTTAATTAAAATAAGATAATTTATGTTTAATTAATAGTACTTATTAAGTTGCATGCAAGGAATAGAAGTTCATTAAAGTTTTCGTTGATTCCACATAGAAAAGGATTTGAACTTTTTATTTTCAATTTATTTATTTTGGTTTTACATTTCATTTTAGTAGTTTTTTTTTCTTTTTTTTTTCGTATATAGTGTTGTTTGCTTATGGGGCTTGATATTATTAGGACGAGGGCCTTCTGAAAATAATATCTCTGTTTTTATGAGATAGTGATAAGATTTGTATGCATTTTTTATCTCCGTCAGATCTCACTTGTAAAATTTCATTAAATATGTTGTTGTATTTATTTTGGTTAATTTTCTTTGTGCCTAATTTCTCCGGCGTGATTTTATATATTATATATAATAAGGTCACTTTAAAAATGGTTAGGTGGACATAGTGGGTTTTATGTTGTGATGCAATTCCAAATTGATACTCATAAAATCTGAATATTACCTTCTAAGTTCTAACCAAAGAAAGTATATACAATAAGGAAACTTCTTCTGGTAATTGATTTCCTAAAGTCCAAAGTTTACATGTTTTAGTGTATATTAAAGATATAATTAAGTAAATAAAAGAATATGGTATTATTTCTCTAGCTTTAGTTAAAATGATTACACACTTTAATATTTCATCTGTTCACTTTTACTTGTCACTGTTTCACTTATTAAAGTCAAATTGTATGAACTTTGACCAACGTTTTAAGATGTACTTTTTTATTATATTAATATGAGAAACATTACAACTTATAGCATCTTTCGCTAGTTTTCAACTATCTAAGTTTTAGATTTCAAATATTAAATTTAGCTACTTTAATTACCTGTAAAATATAATTAAGTTGACCTTAAAAAACGAAATAATAGTGAAAAGTAAAAGTGAACAAAGGGAGAATGAAATTATAATACACAGATTATTGAGGTTTCAGTGCCAACAATAGAAAAAGGGATATGATACTAAATTGGTTAGTATTTTTCAAAGATAAGATTGAAAAATATGAGTGGTCACAATTTGTACGATAAATGAAACACCATTTAGAAGAAGGTACAAAATAAAAAAGAAGGAAAATTACATAGAGTAAAGATCTAGAGGGGGAAACTAATGGTGAATACTATTGCTTCAAGTAGTTTATGTTTTTTTTAGATTGTGGTGATGACATGATTGAATAATCTAAAGGGCTAACAATCTCAGATAATTGGAACCAAAGGTGTACATGCATTAGTTCATAGCCACATATACATGTACATGACCAAATGTTCCAAAATTCAAAAACCTTATAATATGCTAGAGATTTGCCAAGGGACAATTATTCAAAAGACAATATGTATGAGGTGATGCCAGAGTGGGGGCTAAAAAGAAAGCTGTTACTAGTCTACTATAGCTTCTTTTTTTTTCTCTTTGCTTTGTCTTTATTGTACAATGTCCGCATTTAGATTTTGATTAAATTTGAATTCGTGTATTGCAAAACAATGTTTCCAATTGAATTTTTAAAAAACTAGGATCTTAGATTTAGGAGTAAATGAGCCTCGAACCATCCCATCATAATTCATGTTGATGAGTTACTTTTACTATTTTAGTATATTATCTCTCTTTTTATATTTTTCACCAGGTGTCAGATATAACTGAATTGGAGCCTGACTAAATTTGTATTCATGTATCATAGGGATACTGCTTCCAACAAGATTTTTTCTGTCCCCAGGGGTTCACACCCTAAATCTCGATGAGAAAATCATGAACCATCCCACCACTTAGTATATGGTATACTCCATTCATTTGATGATAAATAAAAAGGAACATCGAAAATTCGAGTAGCTGAAACTAAAGTAGCAACTCTCGAAGTAACAGAAAGAAAAATAATAATTGGGATCAGACTAGTCTAGATTCGTGTATTGCATAATCCATTTTTAAAAATAGCACTTCTAGCATCATTTTTTCCATCCTAAGAGGCTCAAATCCGAATCTTTAATTAAATATGAGGATCTATCCCACCATAACTCATGTCATTAAGCACCTATATAGCTACAATATATCAATGTGTTCATGTTTGCCTTTTAACTAGTGCTTGAGAAAAAGAAAAGTAGTGGTGGGGGAGTCTAAATTATGTACAAGGACATGACATGACAAAATTAAGAGAACTGCAAAGGTTCGTGCACAGAATCCTTAACATGTGAATTCTTCAAGAAGTTTCTTAGTGATTGAGGTTTTAGTTACCTGCCTTTTTCAGTTAAAAATATGGACAGTAATTTCTGTCAAGCAGGCACCAGATTGGTCCTGACAATAACGCATTTATTTCATTTTCCGCTTGATGTTGGACATCTATTTTTATGGCTCAACAAATTACGATTTACTTAGGAAAATCTACTTTAAGGGATAAATTAAGCGCTTCCTAGAATTAACAAAACGTTACAATTTAGGAAATTCAAATCTGAGATATTTAATTAGGGATAGAGATCAGTGTTTATGGAGTCGATACAAACTTTGATGGTTATTAGTAAAACTAAGGCAAAATTGGCTATATATTTTCTTCTTTGGACTGGCTTATATTCCATAGCAAACTCACCCCTGTTAAGGAATATTGAAAAACTACACCATACACAATGTAAGTAGGTTTAAAAAAAAAAATTATACATTAATATCGTATTGAATTTCTTTAATATCTACTTGTTTATATTTTGACTCCTCCGAGGAAAAATTGTTTACTATATATTGTGGCTCCAAAGTTAGACCTCGTTGCAATTCAGATATCCGAAGAAAGATTCAAAATTAAAGCTTTATGGGTTCAATTTTTAAAGTTCTTATTTCTTAGCATTAAATTTATTATACTTTTAAAATTATGAATTCAAATTTATAATATTTATTATTACAGAGAAATTTTTACAAATAAATTTATATTTCACACTAAAAATTCCAAATAGCATCCCTCGTTAATTTTCAAAACAAAAAGAACCTAAAAGGTAAAAATGAGTTGCTTTCAATAAAAACAACTGACACAAAGTCATATTTTGGAATTACATGTGATTGAAGTAAAACTTGAACAAAATATAATTATTTAACCATATTAAATTTCGCACCTAAGCTATTTAGGGTGATCCAGTATTGGGGAAATTGGCCTGGCCCGTTTTAGTAGCCCAATGGACAAATTCTTTATGGGCAACCCTAACATGGCCCATTTGAAATTCTTTAATTGAATGAACTTAATTGACTATTTTAAGAAAGCATGCAATTTTGATATAAATATAATGTAATTTCCCTTGCACTAAGAAAATAATGTTTCAAAGAAGAATCAAACATGGTGTTACAATTTTGATAGTAAAGGCCTTTCAAGAATTAATTTTACTTCAAATTTTTATCTAAAATGTATACACTTAACAATGATTGTAATAATAAAAACAATATAGCATTTTGTTTTCAAATTTCGTGCTCTATTAGCTTATTTCATTATTCAAATTTTGTGCTATATTAGCTTTAATAAAAATAATACAACGTTTCGTATTCAAATTTCGTGCTATGTTAGCTTTATTTTTATCCTCTTCTTATATTTTATGTAAAGTAAAAAAGAAATTGAAGAATTGAACTAAATAGTTGAATAAATTAGGTTTATCTGATTTTTGATTAATTTGGTTTTAAATTGTAAAAAAATGATTGACTTGATTTGATTAAAAATATACCTAGAGAAACTTGGAATCAAAACCGAAAACTATATATACAAATTTTATAATACTAGTTTAGTGTATGTATTTTGCACATATGTCATGTCAATCTAAAAATTTATATCTATATCTAGCTATATCATATTAAAAGTATGAATACCCTTAGAAATATTGTTTGAATATTTCGACCTTCATTAAGAATCACTTCTTAGATAAAAATATTTTTAAAGGTCTTCATGCTTTTAATATAATATAAATATAGATAATATTTCTTTTTTAACGAATAATATAACATTTCTGGTAATATTTTGTAAGACAAATATAAACATATATAAATTATTGTATGTTACGTAACAACATAAATATTTAAATCTT
>JAOTQJ010000099.1:17418195-17434951 GCA_025642045.1 Solanum sejunctum | reverse complement strand
GTTAAATTAATATCTTTTAAAATCTAATTATTTGAGGTTGAAATATTTTATAAAATATCTTACGAGAGTTGAAGACAACTTTACAAAATCAATAACAACAACAACAGCATACCCAGTGATATCCTACAAGAGGATTTGGGGAGGATAAATTGTACGCATACCTTACCGCTATCTCAGAGAAATAGAAAATCTGTTTCGTAAGACTCTCAGCTCAAAATAGATATCTAAATATGATTGATTTAAATTAAAATTAATTGAGAAATAAATAATAATAAAAAAATATGTTCTAGGGTATTTTGTTTCTGCTGATGTGGTGCTTCTCACAAATGACATTTTACATCGCCCTTCATCTGATCTCCTTCCTCTGCACTCAATGCTTCTGGTTCTTCGTTTAATCTTTGCCTCTTAGTCCAATTCATTACCTTTTTGTGCATCTTCGGATTTTCCTATTTGATCTTCAGCCCTTATTCTTTTGGGTGTAAAACCACTGCTTTAGTGGCTTTTGGTTGATTTATGGTACGTGTTGCCGGTGGGAACTGCTGTGGAATTAATTTGAAATTCCTCCAAATTTTGGAATACCAAATAGAGAGAATCGTTAGGGATTTCTGGTTTGAATTTTGATGCTTGACAGATCCTAGCAAAGTTATTGGAAATGGATGCGAAAGTATTGGCAAAGTCGAAGAGAGCTCATTCTTTACATCTTAATAAGAAGCATAATCCGCATCACGCATCTAAGGGTTCTTCTGCTGTTTCTGGCACGTCTGCTGGGGATAAGAAGGCTACTGTTAAGCAAGTTAAGGAAAAGCCTAAACCAAAGCTACCCTCGAATTGGGATCGATATGAAGAGGAAAATTCTGATTCTGAAACTGCGACTCAGGCAGGCACAAGTAACGTAAGTGATGTGGTGGAGCCGAAAAGTAAAGGAGCAGGTTATGCATACTTGCTTTCGGAGGCAAAGTCTCAATTTCAGTATTCGTCGGAGAATGTTTCTTTTTGTGATGATATTTTAGATGGTAATGCTTTTATCCCTGAACTTTTAGCAAACTAGAATTGCTTTCTGATGCTATCATTCATAACCTGTCAAAATTTTATAACAGTTGTAACTGGTATCTTGCTCACTATTCTGCTTTTACAAACTGTTCTTGTCTCAAACTCAAGTTGTCCATAAATGGTTTGGAAATGTAGAACAGAGCCTTTTATTGACTGTTATTCATTGTCTGTTATTTGGTTACTAGATTCAGATTAGTTCGAGCGGAGGGGGTTGTTAGGGGTGAGACATGACTAAGAGCAGCTTCACAAACATAGTTATGAAATGATTGTGTGATTGTGTCAATAATTCTACATTGACATATTATTTTGGCCGTACTTTGTCTAAGTTGTTGATTCTTACTAGCTTACCTCCTCAATGTTATGCTGGTAAATGTGAAGGTTTGGCTTCAGCTGTTGCATCTTAAACGCATTGCTTATATTTTTTACACTACGAAATTTTTACTGACTTCTTTCTGCCGTCCTGCAAGTCTAGAAATTTTTTGTCAAAACTGTAGTGCACTGACTCAATTCTTTTTAGGCTTTTATCAGGGCCTAGGTGCATTACTCTCCGCAAAAGGGCAAAGCAAGTTATCGTGGATAACAGAAGACAATTTTGCACAGGAAGATAAGGCACCTCCTCCCACTAAGGTGATTTTTCTACTCTCTGTCCATGAGGTGGTCTGTCTCCTTTTCTCTTATTTCCTGTTCTTGTTTGTGTGTTATAAGAAGAGCAATTGATACCGTTGATTTTCTCAATTTATCTCCGCTTTCAATGCCACAACATTTAGGTTAGATTAGAAACTTCTAACACTATGGTTATGTTAATAACATGTTGCAAACATGCTGCGACTTTACTTGACAATTCAGTCTGTTCTTTGAAATTGTGTAAAAGTAAATGACCCCTTGATTCAATTGTTTTGATAGCAAGACCATGGGAAAAACAAATAAACCATAACCTTTCATATAAGTGAAATATCTTGTTCCTCAAACAGCAGATCATTATATCTATAGTTACTAGAATTTAGGTTAACATTTATCACAGAATCCACATTAATCAATGGGTATGGATAAATCAAGTGAAGTATCTTAGTCACATTCATTTGACTTGTCACGCTAACACCTTAAGCCAAAAATACTGGGTTCTTAATTTGAGTCTATGTACTGGGTCAGCATGTTCTTTGAAATTTTTCTGAATCATCTCCTTCGTTACCTAAACTATAAATACAGAAACTCTGTTGCCATGAGGGCTTTGGTTCAGCAGTAAGGAAGCACTATACATGATGTGTGAATTGCTGGTATGAGCTTGCTACTAAGTGTAGGAGGGTAGAGGGGTGGGCTCCTCCTGTGCTTCAAACCTGTGACTGAGGTCCGGCCAACTAGCACAGGAGGTTTTTCGGTCATTATAAAAATGAATTTGTTCTGCATACATCTACTTTCTTTTTCCACCCTCTCTTCTTACCTGTCAGACCAACTAGCACACGTCATCGCTTTTTCTTGTTGATCTAATTCATTAATGTAAGCCACAAGCAACCACAACCAACACTCATTGAGCAGCTGGCCAGGCAGTTGGTGACTGATTTGGGGCTGACCTTCGAGGCCTGTTAATTCTTTAGAGGTAGCATCGTCAGAAATCTCGATGGCAACTCGAGCCACAGAAGCAGTGGCTCTGGCGGGAACATCACCTTGAACATTTCAAAAATGGTGATCAGTGACTCAGTGGAGTCGGGTTTAACAGGATCTTGTTGACAGTCATGATCATATCCTGGACAAGCCTGCCCATTATCATCTTAACTTCTTCCTTCAACTTATCATCTTAACTTCTTCCTTCAACTTTTGAAGGACTTTCTTTGTTTTAGTATAGAAGTGTTCCAAAGCACGAGGTGACACTGGAAAGATTCTTCAGTATGCACCTTATTCTTTTTATTGGTGTTCTTTCCATTTTTTTCGTCAAGTTAGGTTTTCTATAGCTGGAGGAAAGATGGCGAACTGGATGGAGGAGACTGCTCGTTTGGGCCCCACTTACAAGGGTTCCACCAATAACCAATGTTGCTTGCTCCACTCGACCAAACCTTTATTGGAAAGTAAAAAACTATTTAAAGCCTTACATTGGCTTCCTAAAAATCCCTGACTGTCCCCAGCGGCCCAGCCAGATTTGATATTTTGAAAAAGATATGTTTTGCTTGCTTAACCTTTTTATATATAGTGAGCGCAGGGTTAACCAAATACATTTCTTTAAACATACCTAGAAACATAATCAATAGTTCAATACTCCACTATTTATTTTAGGTATCATGGTCTGCTAAAATAATTCACATGATTATTCTTTAAACAAATTTATTTGAATATGAGGCAGTTCATAATCCTCCTCACATAACATAAAAAAACTAGTAATACTGGAAAGAAATCTTTGCAACATGAAATAAAAGATTTTAGGTTACTTTGGCTTCCCAAAATCCCTTCATCCAACCACAACCATAACACTTACATTACTTTTCTTAACAAATGTGATTATCAGACGATTGGTTACTTTGGGTTCACAAAAATCCCTAAGCAGTATCAGCCAGATCTTTTCCTACTATACTCACTATTGAATTGTGGTGATCTAATTTAAAAGTCTAAGGTAATAGATGGGAGATACATTAATCCATTTAATTATTTTGGTCTTGAACAAGCCTCCTTAAGTGCAGGCTGATTTTCTTTTCTTGGGCCAAGCATATGAAGATATTTTTGTTTACAAGTGATGATAATATCTGAACTAAGCTCTAATAGCATAAGACACTCAGGGAGGTGGCCTAGACCTTTTTAAGCCTCTTTGGATGGCTTTTAACTCCCAACTTGTGGATTATATACCTTTTTAAGTCTGATTCTTGAATAAGTTTATACAGACATATATACCTTAAAAATCCTTGCCCCATATAACTTGCTTTCAATGAATCACCAGGGTCTGATTTCCTTTTTAAACCTGATTCTGGAATCCATACACGTCAGACCATACATACAGACTCCTGGCAAGATTTATCTAAAGGATAAAATTATATCTTCTTAAGTTGCCCAGACTCCGTTTGAACCCAATCCACCTAATAGTTGGTGGTTAGTCTCAGACCCCGCTGATTCACTAAAAGCAAATTGAACAAAAGTTGTAATTTGAAGGAGGGGTATATTTGCATAACCTCCTAATCAAGCTAAGATTGAGGAAAATAGACTCCTTTACTTTATGGCTCTGTAACATGTACCTTTTGCTATACTAATATTTTCCAACTTACCGTACGATGAATCCTTTTATTTACAAAAGGATAATATATGCCAGAAATCTTCTTGTATGCATTAAGTTAACTATGAGTTATTTGAATTACTAACAGACTAACAGTTAATATAGCTGCCTTATAAATAAGTGCGAAAATCCATTAGTCTTTCAGTGAACTGTCAAGTTAGACATACGTTATGTGTTTTGAATCAATCAGTTGACAGTACGATTATCCAGCTGATGAGGCAAGAAAGGTGTTTATGTACGGGTTGATTGCTCACTCACTAGCTACTCACTGATGATTCCAGACCACTTAACATCATATGTTTATAATTTCTTCTGGTAATGAAGTGATGTTTACTGAAGTGAACTATTGCTTATGTTGATAGCAAATCATATTAATGGCACTTCTATTCCCTTCTGTTAGGAAGCGATATCATCTGTTCATTGCTAATCCTGCTGAATACCAGTTTTTTTTTTTCCATATGCCTTCTCTGATTTGTGATTTGGTTTGTTATTTTCCCGAATTGTTGACATGTCCCATCTAGATTGCTAGGCTGGCATGCGGTTGAACTCAATTATAATTATGTCCCTCTTGTATTTGCAGGCATCGTTTCTTTCACTAGATCTGCAAGCTCTTTCAGAGCAGCTTGAAAGAGCAAGTCTACATGAGAGGCTTTTCATTGGACCTGATCTACTTCCTTTGGTACTGGTATGTGATGTTATGTATGATTTCCTTTTATGGTGTATCTTCCAATATTTAATGTTGGTTAATGGTTATAAGCTGGAACATGGGGCCTTTAATTTAATTAAGTTGCAGCAATGTGCATTTAACGAGAAGGCCTGCAAAATGAGCTTTGAGCTTAAAATGAATATTAAACATTCTGTCCATAGCTGTTGTACGGTAGTGCACCTAAAAGCATAAAACTACATCAACATATATGATGCAGATTTCCATCAGTCTCGGATGGAGCCAAAGATTCATTATTTTTTGGCTTTGGGGTATGATGGAATAAAGCAAAATGACTTTTTAAACTGTCTGCGCTTCTTTCAATTGTTAAGTAGCAGTTAGTCAATGCAACTTTCGATGCTCATCATGGGTCATCTGGAACCAGTTGTGCTATGTTTTTAAACATAAGGGTCAGGCTGCGTACATTCGACCCCCCCTTACCCCGCAATGGGCGGGAGACTTTGAGGCATTGGGGTAATGTTGTTATTGTAACATATATGATGCAGATGTTTCATCTAATGAGATGGTTTCCTCTACAGCTACTACACAAAAATTTATTATGTTGCCATTTCAGTGTGCTAAAATGACACAAAATGATTTCATGTTTTCTATAGCATGTCAAGTTAGGTATGTCTGTTTCATTATTAGGCGAGGATAGTCAGAAAAGAATTGTTTCTGAATTGCCTGAAAGTCAATTAACTGGACTGGAGTTTCAACTCATGAGGTTTCATCCTTGACTGTCAAGCCACTTTATTCTTTTGTGGAGGTTCGAGAATCCAAATTACTAATCTAGTATTCGTGAGGTTTAATTAACAGCAATCATTCTATGATTCTCGAGCTTTTTTTTTGTGAGGCTATTAGTGGTGACCATTCCTCTTTACTCTATACAGTAACCTTGTTTTCTCATGTTTGGTCGCTTTGGGATGTCAAGCCATAGTTCCTTCGCAGTTGGTTAGGATGTTCTGTTGTGACAGGATGCCTTTCTAAACTATCATTTTAAATTGAAGTAGCATTGTTTCAATTCTTCATTTCAATTTGTAGTTTGTGTTGGACACTAGAATTTTGGTTAATGTCATGTTTAATGACTGCTTGAGACCTTCTTGATGTTTGTGACTCTAGTCTGTCCCTTCAAAATCCAAAATAAAACAGATCGCTTTACATCACATATGGAGTATACAATATTTCGGAATGGTCTGTACCTTTTTCGGCCTTCTTGCTAAGATCAATCGTGTACTTTATAGTTCAGAATAATCAATATTTGTTTAAAATTTTATTTTGTGAACTCCTGTAGAATATCTTTGTACTATCTTTTAATATAGTCTAATACATGTACTTAATGTGCAACACTGGCAGAGCGCTGAGGAGTCGCAACCAGCAGCTAAAAATAAACATGATGGCGGTCTAGATTCAAGCAAGAGTTCAGCTGCCGAAAAAGACTCCAATTCATTAGCATCCACTAGTGTCAACGAAAACAGGCATCAACATTCTGAATTCTCGCATCTAGGCACCACAACAACCAGCAGTAGCAGACATCCAACTTTAGCTGATGAATCCTCTAACCCTTCAAGTGCTTTTAAGGATGACGCTGAATCTCAAGGAGCTGGTGGACAAAACGATACACTGATGTATGCTTCAGAATTCAACACGAGTTCTGCTTCTAAGACGCCGTCTGCATTTAACACCACAGCTGCTGAAGCAGAGCTTGACATGCTTCTTCATTCAGTTGCCGAGATTGAAATTTTTGAGTCCACAAATGTAATTGACCAGTCTATTCGTCCCTACCCAGTGACACAAGCCGGAACAACTATACAGGAGGTCTCCACCCAGCCCAAGAGAGGCCATGATCTAGCAAAATCTACAATACCTAATATCAGTTTGGACGATACACTGGATGACCTTCTCAAAGAAACATCCAGTGTGACTAACAAAAACGAGCTTGCGCTACCTGATGAGGTAAACTCCATTGCTGGTCATACACCTAATGCTTCTCAACCTGTTGCCAAGACTAAAATTAATGATGATTTTGATTCATGGTTTGACTCATTGTAATTTAACCCCACATTTTGAAGTGATCTGAGGCTTAGTCATCTCATGTGTTTATCTTTACATGTTTGGGCAATTTTTCCCATGTTAAAACAAAAATCAGGTCACAAATTGTCAAATTCTAGTTGTTAGTCCTCCATGTCAACTGAAGCTGTGGTAATAAAGTAAATTCTTGGTTAGGTTTTTAATTCATCGAGGAGGATTCGACATATACAACAACAGATGACGTGATAATTTGATTAGCTAAAATTCACGGGATAAGAATGATTCTAGAGCTTTCACACATTGCCAACGATCAGTAGTCAAGAACCTTGGAATCCATGGCCACTAGGGGAATGCATGATACGGAGAAAAATATTTTTTAATTTTTTCATATTTAGTTAGTCAAAATATATTTCTCTAAAATAGCAAGTTGTTTAAAAACGAAAAAATAACTTTCTTAGTAGGAACAAGTTTCATATATGACATTATTCTCATTTCTTCCTAACCCCGTTTCCCTTCACATCCCTACCAGCTACCTTCGCCACATCTACTCCCTGCTACATTTCTCCTATGCTAGATAATATATCAATATTTGTTTAACTTACCTATCAAATATTAAAAAATAAGAAACTGATGTACTTTTCGAGAAAAAATATTTTATTCCGTACCAAACATAGCCTTAGGTTCTCTAATCGGGAAAAAAAATCATTTGTATATTCTTAAAATCTAGTGGAAAACTAAGGGCAACCACAGTTTTATATATTCTCACATTAATTCTTAACTCATATGGTATTTTGAAAATTCTTTATTAATCGTACTTTGAAAATACAAATTTCATAGCTACTCTTTTTGTTCATTTTTATTTGTATACTATTATTTTGAAATGTTCATCAATATTTATTTAATTTATAAAAGCAATAAATAATTTTTCATTTTATATCTATTTTACTATGTTTAGTGACTTACATCTAATAGGGATGATTTGATGAAATTACCTTATCATTTACTTATTTTTAATTCTCATGTCAAGTTAATAGCAGATAACTATTATTGAGCAGATGGAGTAATATTTCAACTATTATGGAAAAAAAATTAATTCTCTCTAAATTTTCGTAAGTGAACAAGTAAAGGGGGAATATTTATTTTTAGTATCCTAAGCATTTAGAAATACTCTAAAAAAAAGGAAAAGAGATGGAGTAATTTGAAAAAGAAAGAAATAATTGTAATGATAAGCCTTGTGCGTTTTTTTTTTTGAAAAAATTACAGAAATACATAAATTATGTTTATATAATTTCATATAATTTTTATTTTTTAAAAAAATTATAAAAATCCTTTAAATGATATAAAACTACAACATTTATTAATACAAATTACAATATCTACTTCTCCATATATCATCCCTTAATGCTCCTACTTTTTTAATATGCATCATTAATTTTATTTTTTATATATAAAAAAAATTAATAATTTTCAAAAGAGTTGATATTAATTAAAATTATCTTTCAAATTTTTTTTTCGTCGCTTGTATTCTATTCTATTTTAGTTTGGCAGACAGCGTTGTGGAAAATGGTAATTCATGACACTATTTTTATAATAAACCCATGAAGAAGTACTAATCATTAGTCAACTTAAATAAATAGACTCCAGCTGTCTTTAATTTACTTAAATGTTTTTTATTTGGTACAAGCTTTTAAATATCTAAAACGTTTAGAATCATTTCGCATCAGACATAAGTTATAATTATTTAAGAATAAAATATAAGATTATTTTATTTTATATTTAATGATAAATATTAATTATTAGTTAGTATTTGAATTATTTAATTCATTATTTTTCATAAATCTCGTATATTTAGTGAAATAACTTATCTCAAAATAATTTATTATGAAATTAATTATCTCAAAATAATATATTCCTAATCAAATGACCTTTAAATATTTCATACTGTTGATATCTATGTGATAGTAAAATATGATAAAATAAACTACATTATTTTTAAATTAAGAAAAAAATAACCTTTTTTTTTAAATGGAGTAATTAGGTTTACCTAAATTGAAAACTGAGAGAAAAACTAATTAGGAAATTAAATCAAATACAACTAGAAACAGGCAGTTTCGTAGAAGCCAGCTATTATAACAAAAGGTTCAAATTTCCACATGGTAACAAGTTTAAGTCTGAGTATAAAATCGTTTTTAGTAAAGAATTAAAATTAGTCAAATTTTAAATAACAATATATACTAATGCCTCAAAAAATTCTCGCTCACTACGGAGTAAGGGAGATCGAATATACGCAGTCTAACCCCTTGTTTAAAAACATAAAATGGTTGTTTCCAGATGACCCATGAGGAGCCTCGAAAGTTGCATTGACTAATAGCTACTTCACAAATGAAAAAACGCAGATAGTTTAAAAAGTCATTTTACTTTATTCCATCATACTCCAAGACAAAAAAATAGTCAATCTTTGAGAGAGAAATCATTCATAATATTAATCTCAAATTACTTTTTTCATTTCAAATTAATTAAATTTTTAAATTTTTTTTCAAAGTTCAAAAGAGTTATTTTTTATATTTCAAGATGAATGTTTGAATTTATTTTCATATTTATACTTTTATTTATTGAACTTTTATATTTTCTAAAAAAATAAATTATACTATATAATTATGATTTTATAAAGGACAATAATAGAAAATATAATGTAAAATTTATCTTTAAATATTTTTTTTAATATGTGTGTATTACTTTATAAATTCAGTTAACATGTAATAGAGCGAGTATAAAATTGAACCTACCATTAACTACTCTAGTATTTCCACATCTACCAAGTTTAATTTATTTCCCAACTAAAAAAAAAGAGAGAAAAAGAAAAAGGAAAAGAATTTCATTGTTGAAAAATACTAAATAAAATACAAGAAAAAAAAAACCTCAAAGCCATAAAGCTCCGGCTTTTTTCAACACGGGAGTCAACTCGCCGGTTATATGAGCCGCCATAATCCGATCCAATCCCCCAAACAGCTCTCCTCCGACGAACACCGCCGGAAACTGCAACTTTCCGGCGTCTTTCCGACCATCACCACCGGCGACAATAATTTTCTCCAATTCATCAACGACTTCATTTTCATCCTGTTCCTCGACTTCATAAATCGCAGGATTAGCTCCGAGACATTGAAGTAAACGTTTGACCACGTGGCTCATACAACAGCCTCGTCGTCCCACAACTATAACCGCGTTAATCTTAATAACGTTGTTCAATTCTTCTTTCGAACCTTTTACGTACAACGATGAATTGCTGGTAGTTACATGATGATTTATTTGACCACGATCGTTCGGATGAACTATAGGGAGATAAGATGATTTGTAAGGAAGTGCTTGTTGCATCATGAAAATTAAGAAATAGAGAGCAATTGTTGTGTTATTTTTATTTTTTGATTTGAGTTGTTTAGATAGGAAATATTTATATGTATATATATTGTGCTAAGTGTTGTAGGTGGGGGATGGGGTGTCAACGGCAGTTACGATATGTTACGCGTCATATAAGTTGTGGCTTACGTTAAAATATGTCATCAGCTATGTTATGTGTATCTAAGTGGGTACCATTTGATTACCTTCTTTGTCTCATTATTTATTTGATTTTTTTTTCCATATTTGTATTGAGATTTAATTAGTTTCATTTCATAGATTATAATATTTATTATTACGATATCACTTTCAATAGAATTTTTATCATTTAAGAAGCCTAAATTTGAGTCTTTTTTAATTAAAGATAAAAAAAATCTCAATTATTTTATCATAATTTATAATAGTCGCGTTATTGAGATTATGACATGTAGGGTTGGTTTTTACTTTTTTTTTTTTAACTTTTTATATCAAGTGCAAATTAAATATTATTTCCTCAATCCTATTTTATGTGATATTCTTTGATTTGAAATAATTTTTTTTAAAAATAATTAAATTTATGGTATAAAATAATTTTTAATATTTATGGGAGTAATTATTATTTCATTAAGGGTAAAAAAAATTAAAAGTTAAATTACTTTTAATTAGAATAAAATGATATTTTTTTAGGATTTCAATACTTTTAATACGTATAAAAATAGGAGTAAAACACGCCTTAAATCTACAAATTCGATAAAATTCAGTAATTTTTGACTTAGAATTCACTAAACAATAAAAGTTATGGTTCAGAATCGATAAACTTTATTAGCTAGTTAAAATGTGTATAACCATCGTAAATTCATATGTATTGAACTTCAATATTTCAAATGTTGGTGGGCTATTAAAAATTTTGGTTGAGCAATATTTTCAAGCAAATAATTGTTTTACTCGCAACATTTCAAGTTTTTTTTTCTTCAGGTGAAATATAACTTGTCTTAAGTGCACTTACTTTATTTTTAAGAAATAATCTTATCTTCAATTTCAAAATCAAATACTTATATATATTAAAATATAAATGAAGATTTTAACTTTATTAATTGTAGTTTATTTATGGTAGAAGCGTGTGTGTATAATATTATAATATATATTTTTGTAGTCTCGGTTAGAATTGAAGTTTTATGTGGGATTACCATTTTAGATTAAATTATTCCAAAGTTTGATACACGTCGTGCTAATTACTTTTTGAGTGACTTGCTAATTTATCTAATTGTTGATAAAAATTGTTGGCCTAATCTCAAAATTGAAAAGATGGTATAAGTTAGGTAATTTATTCATTTACACTTCAATTTAATTACCCCATTCAAATTTAAATGTGACATATAAGATAAAGATGATATATCCCTATCAAGTAATACTTGAGACAAAAAAAAAAAAAGCTAATAAACTTTAAAATTATTCAACTTGGAAATTGATTTCTTGTTTTAGTATAGAATTTAAATTTTTGAAACTTACATAATACGTAAGCAATAAAACAACAATGTAAACACAGTAAAATTGCGCAAGTGAGGTTTAGGAAGTGTATGCAAATCTTATCACTATCTCATAGAGATAGAGACATTATTTTCGAAAGGTTCTCATCTAAAAAATATCAGGCCCCAAAAATAAAAGATACTAGATATAAAATGAAAAATAAATGATAATATATAAATACAATAAAAGTAATAAATATAACACGAACAAACAATAACAATAAAAGATATAAAGACCCGACTAATCATACTAACCTACTGTATCATAAGGCTAGAGATCATAGTCAACAACATATATTTTATGAATGGGATATAAAAAATTACTTTATGATAATAAACAAAATTATATTCGATAATTTCTCGATTGTTAAATTATTTATTAATTTTACAAAGGACGATATTTCATCATTCCACGACTTCACTTATTTTGTTTTTATTCCTTTAATTGGATTATATTGGATTATTTTGTTACATATTCCAATTTTTGACACTTCTCTAATTTAGGATTGTGATCCTTAATTTAGGTGGCAACTTGCACAAGAAATTGTTCGTGTATCCACAATCGTTGTCTAATGGATATATATAAAGCTTTCTCTAATTAGATATTTCGTGTTTAAATTTTAAAATATATAAATAAATTGATAGGAATGTTTTTCTTTTAATAAGTATTAAGTAACTATGTTACAAAAATTTGGATTAACTTATGCTCCAACAATATCAAACATTGAAAATGAAAGGCTTTAAACTTATTTCTCAACCAACATAACAACAATATAATATACCTAATTTGATCCCCCTTCAAGCGATTTTAGGAAAAATAAAGTGTACGCAAACTCTATTGTTAGTTTGAAAAGAAGAGGATAGGGAGATTTCAGTACTATTCTCATGAGATAAGGAAGTTATTTAGAAAAAATCAATTAACCAATAGAAAAAATAAAGTATTTTTTCTTTTAACAAGCGTTAAGCAACCACCCTATGAAGATCTGGATTAATTAATGCTCCAACAATATCAAACACCAAAAATGAAAGGCTTAAAACTTATTTATCAACCAACACAATAACAAAAATATAATATATTCAATTTGATCCCACTCAAGTGAGTTTGAAAAAAATAAAGTGCACGTGGAGACTCTATTGTTAGTCTAAAAAGGATGGTATAGGGAGATTTCAGTACTATTCTCATGAGGTACATCCACAATATACCTACTAAAATGAAGGTAAAATATATGCAGATCTTATCACTGACTTATAGAAATAATAAAGTTGTTTTTAAAAGACACTTAACACAAATATATCTGTCTAAAAACAGAAAATAGTAAATACAAAAACAACTATAATGAAAAGTAATTGAAAACAATATTACTCTCGTGAGGTGAAAAAGTTATTTACGAAAAATCAATCAAACAGTCAAAATCAATGCAAGCAAGTATTTTAAAAAAAATAAAATTTAATGTAAAAATAATTATTAAAAAACTGTGAAGTTGGATTTATTGTTAAAATACTTGAGGATTTGGATTTGTTAATACGTCTTCATCAATTAAGTCATGATGATTTTGTACGAATCAAGGAATATGGATTTTCTCTTTTAAGGTCTTATTGACTATACCCAAAAAAATAATTATTTTTCTTAAAAAATAATATTTTTTTTTTTGAAAAAAAAAAAAGTTGTAGACAATTGTAAAACATATGGAGGATGATGTAAACAGGTAGAGAAAAAGAAGAAAACAATTAAGCGGACGGTGCTCAATGAGAACGTCAGCTAAACGACAGCGTTTTCCCGGAAGCAAATGTAATAGTTGACGTCAGCGCCGATGATGATGACATAAGCAAAAGATAGGATCTAGAGGGCAGAGTGGGACCCACAACGTGGCATTGACAATATCGATCCAAAAAAAGAAATTATTAATTCAAAAAATAAATATGACGTAGCACGTAGGTGTTGACGTGGACTTAACTAAAAGGACAAAATTACGCCCGCCACATAACGCGGATGTCCATTTCTCTATATATCTCATATCGATTTTGAACACATTGCTCAATGTCTTGATATATCGCATAAAATAATATATTTGATAAGTAAATTATATAAAATAATATATTTAAAAATATAAAAAAATTAAAATTTTTTATAATTTTTTTAAAATGAAAGAGAATATTAGATAGACAGAAGTGGAGGTCACGAATTAGAGTAGCAAGTTAAATTCTTCTTCTTCCTTTTCTTCCCCTTCGTCTTCCTTTATTATTAGTACTTGCTTTATTTTAATACTCTTATTCCTTTCTCTTTCAGTATGTGATGTATATGTGTTAGTTTTAATATATTTACATACTATCATGTGTTGCTCATCGTTAGTCACACTTATTATTCCTTCCCCTTTCCCTTCCCCTTCCCTTTCCTTCTTTCCTTACATTTCATTTTTTTATATCTAGTTCTCTCTACTTATGATTTTTGAGCTGAGGGTCTAGGAAACAACCTCTCTACTTCTATGAGGTAGCGCTAAGATCTGTGTACATTATACCCTCCCCAGACCTCACTTGTGAGATATTACTGACTATGTTGTTATTGTTGTTGTTGTAGAGAATATGATAAAATATATTGTGTATTTAGGTAAAAAAAAAATAATTTAATTATTCATAACTATCTAAATTCGAATAAGTCAGATATTACATTAGATAATATGTTATGAAAAATTACACACTAATTTCTCTCGTTCTTATTTATAAAATTATATAAGTATATCATTATTATTATGTAAGTGTACGATTTTTCAAAATTATTAATCAAACCTAATTTTTTATTTGCAGCATAATTTTTTTTTAATATTAGAGTTGAGGTAATTAATTTTATTATGTGAACTCAAAATCAAGAGATATCTCTATCATTTTACTACATATTTAAACTTCTTTAACTATCCCTTTTGAGTTTATCTTCTTTAAAATCATTTTTGACATCTTGGATTATTTTTATTTTTTTATCGGCCTCTCTTTTTTTTTTAATTATTTCTTAATCCTTTATTAATTTCCTACATGAGCGGTGACGGGATTTGAAAAATGTTCGCCAAAATAAATTAAACATAAATAATCAGACACATGAAAAAGCTGATAAAAAAATAAATTAACATCTTCTTGTATAGCATTTTTTTAGGCCCCTAACAATAATAATGTTTCTTCTCTAGAAAGCTTCTTTTGATATTTCTATTTCTAGAAAAATGTAGTCTTTTTTCAAAATATGAACTTCTAACTGAATGGTCAAGTGGTACGTAATAGACCTACCCAAATTATAGTATTGCAAATTGGAATTCCTATAATCAATTATTACGTGAAAACCAGTAAGATGATCGAGTTGGTTGAACAGATGATCTTTCAAATGAAGCATTTCAAGTTTAAAATTCTTTTAATACTTTTTGATCAAGTTCGTCATTCTAGACTTGGCTAACAGTGAAATTTATTAGAAGTTTTTCAAATTATATGTACGTCTCTTGTACTTGTTCCCTATAGTTTCTCTTTTTTATTTTCTTGTAAAGCTTCTAATATGTGTAATGTGCTTCTCTCAATTATTTTTCTTTAACATGCTTCACGCATAGTTAATTAAAGATTCTATTCAAGCCAACTAACACAACTTGATGTAACACAAAATTAATGTTGTCATCTTTAACATTACAGTTGTCACAGGAATTTACTTGGATTTTCTGTTTTAAAAAACACTCGAATAATAATAATAATTGAGAAAACAATGGGGACAAAAATTAGTTGTGACGAAGCAATATTTCAGCCAAGCGTAAACTGAACTTCATCCCGTGATGCTCGTGATTTTTGCACTATAACATTAATCCAATTGCAGTACAAGAAAATGACGTTATCAATGTGGATTGTGATTAGATAATTTGAAAATTTTTTATCATTAATTAAAAGTTTAAAATTTAAATTTATGAAAATGAATAAATTCTGTCAAGAAGGTCGCTCTCATAATTAAAATGTGAGGACCATTCACTATGTTACCGTTACTATTGATAAATAGACAACTTTTACGTTTTGACATTTTCTTAATTCGCTTAATAATAAAGTAAATTTATGTGATTTCTGGTTTATATAATGTCTAATAATAATAATAATAAATTATCTTTAGAAAAACTTGAAAAATTAATTAGTTCCATTTCCACAAGTTCACGTGTCTTTATTATAGGAGTAATATTTTTAGTCCTTCCGAGAAGCTCGTTGCCGTATTATTTAATCTATTGTAAGACAAGATATTAAATGTATATTGGCAATTTGGCATGTGTTAAGAGTGCGACTTGTCAAATCGTGGTCGCTATTTTTTATGTGCTCACAATATGTGAATCTTCACTTTTATGCGATAGTTCACAAATTACATAATAGAGGTAACTTGCATTAGACAAGTCTCTTGTGACGAGCTCGATCCAAAAAACAATCCCCTCATTTTTACTGATAAGTAGTTTTCTTGAGATTTCAAACTACTGGGCTACTTCGAATGACTGTCAAACATATTAAAAATTATAATATAATTTATATAAATTTTATAGGGTTAAAAGTTAATTATATATTTTAATTTTTTCTTATAATTATAAATGTTTTAAAAATTTTATGAACTTCAGCATGTATAATTGACTCCCGAATATATAGGGGAGGAATGTGTCATAGGGGATAGAACACTTAGATATATGGGAGAGAGATGTTTTAATTTGAAAAAAATACAGTTACAAAGCTAAGATTTTTTTAGGGGGGTTTGAAATTTTAAGAAGTAAAAGTACAAACTAGCCGAAGGGGTTATATATATATATATTATATTTATTATATATAAATGTATTTTTT